>OLKM01000808.1:87500-107500 GCA_900291075.1 Melanogrammus aeglefinus
AAGGAGTGCCAGCACGTGTACTGCCGGGACTGCATGAGCGAGTACTTCCAGATCCAGATCCACGACGGCAAGGTCCACTGCCTTAACTGTCCCGAGCCAAAGTGCAGCTCCCGGGCCACGCCGCTTCAGGTAGGAGCTACGAAATCACAGGGCTGTGTGGTAGGGGAGGGAATCTCAGGGTGACCTCAAGGGAAACCTGATCACACCGCACAATACGCGGTACATGGCCCGCGACACGAGATAATGTCTATTTTTTATTAAGACAATCATAACGACACAAATCGCAATATATGTCTCACGACGAATTCAAAATGACTGTAAAGGTAAAGTGGTGGGTTTCGGGTCTTTATTCATGGTCCGTACTTTCGTTCCAAGTTTTCTTCATTCATGTGTTGAGCGCCAACTCAAGGTGCAGGGAAATCTTTGCTTGCAAAACACGAGTCTTCAAGAGCAAAGAGACTCGTAGTATCCTTGGTTATTGAATCTGATTGGCTGGACTACTTTTTTAATCATGTATGGCGGCGCCCAGAAGTGGAAAAGGAATCACTGCCGATGGACTCGATGTTGGCCCTTATCTTTTATTTGCCCTGGCATCCGTCTGGCCCCCCTCCCTTTCAGACAGATCTCCAGCAGACCCGGACTGAGGCAGGCTAACCCCCCCCAACAGTTATATAATGCAGGGCGGGTCTAATACAATAACAGCCATGTTTCTAATACTGGGACGGTCTAATACAATAACAACCATGTATCTAATACTGGGCCGGTCTAATACAATAACAACCATGTATCTAATACGGGACTGGTCTGATGCAATATCAACCATGTATCTTAATACTGGGCGGGTCTGATATGATAACGACAATGTATCTTAATCCGGCGGGTTTGATTCGCCGAGCACCGTATTGCAGCGCCCGTGGAAGCGTCTTCATAAACAACCAAGATGGCGGCCGCTGATGTGGCCCGTGTCGGGTTTCCCTGATTGGCTGCAGGTGAAGCAGCTGGTGGATAAGGAGCAGTTTGCCCGCTACGACCGGCTGCTGCTGCAGTCCAGCCTGGACCTGATGGCGGACGTGGTGTACTGTCCGCGGCAATCCTGTGGCAGCGCGGTCATCCTGGAGCCCGATGCCACCATGGGCATTTGCCCCGTATGCCAGTACGCCTTCTGCACCCTCTGCAAGCTGGGCTACCACGGTCTCTCGCACTGCAAGGTCACCTCAGGTAGGCTGACGGTACCACGGCCACTCGCACTGCAAGGTCACCTAGGGTAGGGGGCTGGGATAGCAAGGCCTCTCACACTGCAAGTCAACTCAGGTAGGGTGCTACCTGAAGGTTGCTAGTTTGGTCCCCGGCGTGTCGAGATGTCCCTGTGCAAGACGCCTCACAGTGACTGCTCCTGACGAGCTGGCTGTCGCCCTGCATGGTAGACCACTCCGCCGTCAGGTTGGTCTGCTACTAACCCTTCACTAGGTTGGTCTACTACCCGGGCCCTGGTTAATGGGACATGGGGCAGGCCCATGCTAGTGCCGCCTGTGTCAGTGTTAGGATGGTGCCCCTGAAATGTGTCTTAAGGTCAGAAGTCAGTGTTAACCAAAGCGTTGCGCGGTGGATATTTAAGACGCAGTGTCATAAAGGAGCAGGTATGAATGTGACTGTATCCTTAAACATCACCCTGGGAAAAGTAGCCTACGTAGCTTTGCATCTGTTAGTGATGGGTCAAGAATGACCCATCACTAACATCACTCACTGTCCAGTGTGTGCGAAATACGGGGGGGCTCAAATTTTGTCCAAAAAAAAAATATATATATATTTTATAGTCAATTAAATGTTTTTTAAGCTCACCATGTCAAGTATTCAGAATTCAATTTTTTTTTCTCACAAATATGTTATTTTTTGCCAAGCGGAGCCAGCCAGTCCTGTGTGCATATCCAAATTAGCCATGTCCGCCAAACAGAAGAAAGACGTAACGTTGAAAAGTCCTACTAAAAACGGCTAGTAAGCGAAAGCTAAACCATAGTGTATCACTCACACACTTTGGGTCTATTCTAACTCAAGGTTAGAGGCTATCTTTTAAATCTTTGCAGTGACTGCATTGTGATAATAGAACTGGGACATATAGGGTGTGCACTGTGCATTAGATGAGTGTGTGGGACTGTGTGCCATGCATGTGCTTTCCGGCTTCGGCATACTGCATGGCTATGAAGGCGTTGTGGTTGGTTGTGGTCTTAGTGAAGCAGCCTAGCCTTGCAAGTTGGAGTAGGCCTAAATTGTTTACGTGCGTGCGAGAGAGAGAGAGAGAGAGAGAGCGAGAGAGCGCACCTGGCGTGGTGATGTTTGGCTTGTTGTGTAAAAGGTTGTCAGCATCCGGCGTGGTTGGACGGATGTTTTTTGTGTACGTGTTCAATGATGTATTTAGATGGATGGTTAAATAATGTCACACGATCAGTCATACTGCAGGCTTTCATTCGCAAGTGCCCTGATTGCGTGCCAGTCTCCGATAGTGTATACCTGACATTTATTCAGTTGTTGATTGCTCTTCTAAGTGCGCCATATTGGTGCCAATTACTGTTGTGTTTGCATTGTAATGCAGAACTTTAGCTCTCCTTGTCATCAAACATCGTGCATCCAAACAACTTTAGCCAATGCAGCCTCCTATGTCAGTACTGACTGTGTGTGTGTGTGTGTGTGTGTGTGTGTGTGTGTGTGTGTGTGTGTGTCTGTGTGTGTGTGTGTGTGTTCTCTGTTGTGTGTGTGTGTGTGTGTTCTCTTTGTGTGTGTGTGTGTGTGTGTGTGTGTGTCTCTTTGTGTGTGTGTGTGTGTGTCTCTCTCTTTGTGTGTGTGTGTATGTGTGCGGCTCAGACGAGCTGCGGGGCCTGCGTGATGACTACCTGGCAGCGTCGCCCGAGGACCAGCGGTTCATGGAGCAGCGCTACGGCAAGCGGGTCATCCAGCGGGCGGTGGAGGAGTCCTACAGCCGCGAGTGGCTCACCGACAACTGCAAGTGCTGCCCCCGCTGTGGCACCAACATCCAGGTCAGCCGCCCGTGCCGCAGACCGCAAAGGGCCCACTGGGGCATCCGGAGGGGGGAGGCTAGGGTGGCCCGAGCCTCCCCCCTCCGGGGGGGCAAGGGAAGCCTGGAGGTGAGGCTAGGGGGGGGCCCTAGCCACCATAGGTCTGAATGGCGATATGCTCGTCAATATTTCACCTCTACGGACAGCCTCGGTCATCGTCTTGTATCTGCATGCCTTTTGATTACCCAAAAGCATCGAAGTTTGTCATGTGTGAGCGACTTTCGGTGAGACTTACATTCTCCTTATCAAAAGGAACACTTGACAGAGTTCTTCATGAGAAAAACTTCTCATACATGGCAAACCTAGACTTTGGTGAAAGCAGAGGCTTGACCCCAAGAGGTTCACCCAAGCTTTCCGTAGAGGTGTAAGATTGGTTTATCGCCATTGAATGCAAACGGATATGGCGTATATCTTAATGAATAGTGCATTACATGGAGGGAATGCTTAACGTCCTCGTAGTCGCTGGCGGCTGGGTTTGCCCGGGAAATGTTCCACAGATTTCCTGACGTCAGCAAAGCTACTCTGAGTTGGACAATAGTGTGTGTGTGTGTGTGTGTGTGTGTGTGTGTGTGTGTGTGTGTGTGTGTGTGTGTGTGTGTGTGTGTGTGTGTGTGTGTGTGTGTGTGTGTGTGTGTGTGTGTGTGTGTGTGTGTGTGTGTGTGTGTGTGTGTGTGTGTGTGTGTGTGTGGTGTGTGCGTGCGTTTAGCTGACACTTTATATACATGCATATTACCATTTTTACAATATAATTTAATTTTCACACTAATCTTCACAAATTTTCCGCTGTGGAATTGATGACAATCCCCGACTAGGTGCCTGTTCAACAGTGTGTGTGTGTGTGTGTGTGTGTGTGTGTGTGTGTGTGTGTGTGTGTGTGTGTGTGTGTGTGTGTGTGTGTGTGTGTGTGTGTGTGTGTGTGTGTGTGCAGAAGGTGGACGGCTGCAACAAGATGACATGCAGCTTCTGCAGGCAGTACTTTTGCTGGCTGTGCCTGGGGCAGCTGAGCAAGGTCAACCCCTACAGCCACTTCAACAACTCCGCCCTGCCCTGCTACAACCAGTCAGTCACCTCCTCCTTACTAAAAGATGTCTTTTTTGCATTTTGGGACTTTTATGATAGTGAGCTAGACGGGAAGGTTTGGGAGAGAGAGGAGAGACCACGGGCAGGAATCAAATGGCCCCCTAAATAAAACAAATTTTAAATTTGGCCTGGTCCCAAATAGCCCTTTCACATATGAGCTGTAGGAGAGATGGGGGGGGGGGGGGGGGTGACGCAAATGTCAGAATCAGGCCCTCCAGAGTTAATTGACCCTAAGCCGGCCACAGCATCTCCAATATGTGCAACACGTCTGACTCGGCCTAGGTTCGGCTGTGTGTTGCATGTGTGAAGCATGCAGGAAACTCTGGATCATCTGCGGACGCGATTTCCAGGTCGGGAGATGATTCATGTGTGAAAGGCCTTATGCCTCTGTGTCCACCGACAGTACCAGCTCAACTCGCCAGGACTTGGTTTAGTTCCAGGCACATCGTGTTTCCATCTAGAATCAAGTACCTCTTCAACGCATGAGCGAAACTGCAGTGACGTACTCATCCACAAGACACGTAAACAGAAAGGGCTACAGACAGGAGCGTCTCTACCTCTGTCGCAGTCCCCGGCGTGTTCTTGCACGCTGATCATGCCGTGTTCAATAATCAATCACTATTGTTGACTTGAAGGCCTATGCTAGTATTTAAAGATGCCGTGTGTCGGGTGTCGGGCTCGGATAACGTGCTCGACGTGACGTGTCCAGTGGTGTCACTCTCTGGGCAATCAGTGGCCAGCAGCCTGTTTACGTCACACCAAAGTATCAGATTAGCTCTCTTGGAACCTCAACAGTGGTGAGACTAGAGGTGCCAGGTACATAATTTTGGTGATCGAAACGCACAATCTCTGTCCTCATTTGTCAGAAGAAGGTGAAACGATATATGGCTGTCTGTACAGTAAGGATGTTCATAGAACCAAGTGCCAAGCACCAATAATCTCTAGATTAGCCTATTCTCGTATACCACATAGATAGCTTATTATTATGGTTACAGATTGATGTCTGTTGTTTTTTCTCTTCTCCTAGACTCTTCCAAGGCGTGCAGATGGACGACGATGACGACGAGTTCTTGAGCGATGAAGAAGACTGATTCTCTCTCTATCTCTATCCTTGGCGTTGGGTTGGTTGCTGCTTTGAAGACACTATTGTAGGATAATGACTCAAATCATGGACAATCACTGGAAACATATCTGAGTCCAATCTTGAATATTAAAGATTAATCAGCTTTACTCCCAAGGGATCCAAGCATGACGGCTTGATATGTTTAACCTAATTGGTTATGCAATGTTCTTATTGCATAACCTTCATACAAGTCATTCTCTAAAGGTGTAACGTTGCATTACAACACAAAATAACTTCAAACTTTTGAGTTCTAGATCGTCAATCATTGTTTTGAGAGATGAAGATCCTTCAGTTCCCAGTTTTACTTGGCTATGTTAGCCATAATACTTTTTTTTTTTTCTTTCAAATATTATGCAATCATCATCTTCAATCATAATGCTGAATACTGAACGGAAAACTCTTTTCCGTGAAACAGCGCAATGAAGGCGCTCAAGCCAGACTTGTTCCAGACCGCCTCACATCACGACAGTTGAGCAGGTTTAAAAAAAGTTCAGTTGGTTGTTTGGCCCATTTTGCTTTTTTACCGTTTCTTACAGTTGCCACGTTATCATTATGTGTTCAATTTTGTGCCATAGCCACCGAAAATAATGAGGTTTTGTGTCAACGGCAATGATTTCACATCAAGAGGACCTGTAGGGTTTTTGCATCATGAAGGGTTGTCGTGACATTAATGGGCAACACTACAGTTCTACTAAAAAAAGGTTTTGTGGTTCGTGTTGTATTGCTTTGCATCCAGTTATTGTAATGTTCAACAAATAAAGTTTTGAAGGTCAAGAAACATTGTAAAGTGAAATATTGTATTTAAGTTAAAGCTGTTTCTTTAAATAAATGAACTCACAACCCATAGGCACCTATGTAAATGGCATTTATAAAGATGCGTATCAAATTAATTTATGCTTATAAATATACATGTGTATTATCTATTTATTTTGTGTGTGTGTATGTATGTATATATATATGTGTGTATACCGTGTGTGTATATATATATATATATATATGTGTGTGTGTGTGCGAGTGTTTTTACCTTAAATGGTAACAATATGTCATGTTTGGCCGCATGAACGAGCTGTAATTCGAATCGTTGATTCGAATTACTTTTCGTCCTCCCCCATCTTATTTAGAGTAGTATAATCATATTATAATTTATGCATTTTTAAAGAACAGAAAAAAAAACCACTTTGTTGCTATTTTGCTGATAATATCTCCCCATTTCAACTATTGCGAAAGAACTGTCATAAGTGGATTGGTTATGGGAGCGGCGTAAGAGAGAGAGAGAGCACAACACAATGGACCACCAGAGAAACAACGAGAGCACGTGTTTGGTCTGAGACTGAAAGCACCACAGCGAGGCCAAAGCCCTTTGGCAAGAGTTGCTGACAAGGTGTAACCCTTTACATCAGGAACCCCATCACCCACTGCCACCCCTTCCCCTCCTGTCCTATCCTGGGCGACCCATTTTGCTTCCCTACTGACTGACTGACTGACTGACTGACTGACCGACAAGGGGGGTCGTCCCCATGCACCTAAAGGTACAAACTCCCAGTAAACAGTCACAACGTTACCAACATCAGACGTCAACAGGAGTTCCTGAGAGATCTCCCTGCTTTTTCATCGCTCAACCACTTTTATTTTTCGGAATTGGCAGGCAGGCAGAAGCAACCGAGCGTCACAGGAAGAACCCTAAAAGGTTGGTGTGCTTGGGGGTAGAGTGGCTCTGGGGGACTGAGGAGAAGGGCCCTTGGAAGACAATGGCGATGATGGAAGTTAATCATCACCAGCAGAGTTGAGATGGGGATGGGATGAACGGCTAAATGTATGTGGTGCAACAAGGTGTCCCAAGTTCCTTGAATGAGATTTTTATTTTTTCATTTTGTAGAGTTTTATTTTGTTTCTTATGCCTATACAATAAATGTGAGTGAGAATATGAACCATACCTCTGTCGATTTATATGCTCTCTCCTTTCTGTGTTGTTACAATCAAAGTTGAACCAGAGAGTAGGCCTATGGTGTCATTTTTTTACGTAACCATAATTTTACCTCAACCTTTACCGCAAATTGGATGAATACTGGCCACACCTCAAGGCACCATGCCATCAATGCTGATTAGACGACAGATCCTCCAGCTACCGTTACCTTCTGCCCACAGCACTCAGCTCAGCAGGTCTACAGAGTAGCCAGGGCCCAACAGGGAGGACGTGATGGTCGAGAGTGACAGAGAGTTGTCCTCCATGGCGCAGGCGCTGTGGGACAATGATGTCAACCGGCTCCAGCCTGGCAAAGACTACAGGATCTCTCTTCAGGTGAACCCCCCAAAAAAAAACATGCTGAGCAAGGCCCTTGACTCAACCTCACATCTGAACTACCCTTGTTTTAGGTTGGACCTACCATTGATCTTTGCTCGTTGTTATTTTACTACCCCTCTAATACAACCCAACGCACACACGCACACGCACACGCACACGCACACACACACACACACACACACACACACACACACACACACACACACACACACACACACACACACACACACACACACACACACACAATGGCCCAGCCACACATTAGCCAAACTCATTCAATGCCAAACAATTGAGCCAAACAGTGGCTGAGGTCTACAGTAAACTGCAATGCAAAAAAAACTGATGGTCGTCGTTTTGACCATCACTATAGCATAAAAAAAAGCATTGTTGGTAAAGGGCTTAAAAGGGGATTGCTGATTGAAGTCGATGAATGAAATAACTAACTTTGAAAATGCTATCTTCATCGTCATGCTGTACTCAGAGTCACCTTTTCATCCTCTCTGTCTCATGATTCTTCTTTGCTTATGGAAATGCTGCCTGGTCACTGTCGGGTCTTTTCATTTCCAGTCGTATGTTTTAATATTTGTATATACAAACACATTCAAAGACACACGCACGCACGCACGCACGCACGCACACCCACACGCACACGCACACGCACACAAATGAATGTATAGTATGAATGTATAGTGATATCATCTCACTGATACAAATGTGACAAATCGGAAAAAGAAACATGCCGCAGATAGGGTTCCACCCCAGGTGGTGCTGTCCCCAGAGTTTGATTTGAGTGGTCGGATATTCTGTAAATTCAAGCTTAAATTGTTATCCTACTGTAATGCATTTAATAGTGATTAATTATTAATATTCTGTTTCCATGGAGAAATTTTAGGGTTCAAATCATTTTGTCATACAAAAGTAACAGCCAGGTTTAGAAAATGTAGAAATAAAAATGTATAAATTTAGAACAAAATGTATAAATGTAATTATGCAGTAGTAATAATCGCACAGACAACCCCAAATGAATGAAGCGACGTGTAACGTGTTTATGTTGTGGGTGTGCGCCACAGGGTAAAGCCGGAGAGATGGCCGTGCTCAACGACGACAACGACGGGGCAGGGTACCCCCTCTTCACCTTCGTGGATGAAAACATCTTCAAGAAAGAGACCTTTTTAGGTACACCCACAGGGAGGGACATGCAGTGTAGCATGCACACGCACGAGAAGGAAGACAACAACAGCAAACTATTTAAATTGAAGGCGCTTGTGTTACGATGTGTGGTACAATAGTTCTGGAGAAGCACGTACAAAGTACTCTCATCTATCAGGTCCAAAAATAACATGGAACGTTTTTATATGTAACCCTGACTTTTGTTTACCTGCCAAAATGCTCAGATCTATCTGCCATGTGCTGGGGTTCATTTTGCTCTGTTGATACATTGAACACCACTAGGGAGCGGTGTGATAATAGATGTTGTCATCTCCCATGTGTGAGCCGAGCACAGCTCTCTCTTCGCTTCCATAATTCCCTTAGGACGAGCAGACCACATGACTTACATAAACCAGAGAGCGCAGACTTCCTATCAGGAAGGACACACCAAATCAACAGAACTTTTTTTGCGCACCCCACCTCAAACAGCGCACAGTGGGAAGACTCTGGCTCTACCCCTTTCTGCTCGACGCTGGCATCTTGTCAAACACGTTTGTGACCCACATCGAGAAAAATGTCTCTATGTGAAACGACAATGAAGGATGTGTATCTGTGTCTAGGCTTCACTATGATGGTGGGTGGAATCTCAGGGCCTATCTGAATGGCCTTTCCTCCTGTGTTTTCCACGTTAAATGAAAATTTAATTTGACATGCTACAATTGGCATTTAATGCCATATTTACTGTAATTGGGAAGAAAAAATGGAATTAGCAGGAGTTTAGGTTTGTCTTAAGTTATGCTTCTGTAGTGGGAATGATACATTAAGCATCCTTCTTTTCAAAGTTAAAAAATCTTAACCGCAATCAGCCTCTCATCAAGTCAGTGTATAATCAACATTGAGCCACAAAGATCCAAATTTGACCAATTCTTTTTTTTTTTTTATCCACCCGAAATCCAATCTTTATGTTTGAATGCATCCAAACTTTTTGTAAGAAGGACATTTAAAAACCCGTTCTGTGTCCCATCATGGCACAGCTTTCATTTCTCTCCTGGATAACTATGTGAGTGCTACCGGAGAGCCCGAGATAGTGACCCCAGAGGAGGAGGCGGAGAACCACAAGTTCCTGGACTCCCTCGTCCAGACACCTACCATGAAGGTATCCGCAAGGGATAGATCTCAGCACACACCATGACATTATCCTGATAACATCTAGAAAAGTGGCACTGAAACGTTTTTTTCTTCTCCTCTGTATGCTAACAGATAGCCCATAAGTACCTTGTGGATAAGAATCTCTCTCCGGAGAACGAGACAGACTTTAAGAAGCAGCTGTACACGATCTGGTTTGAACTTTACGCCCGGAAAGGAGCCAGCAGGTAGATGGCGGTTTTCCTCCTCTTCCTTATGCACTGTCACATCATGGGGGCAGGTGCCACCCAGGGTAACACGGGGCAGAGCTTACACTAACTACTTCAAAACTTATAGTAAGTAGCCAGTGAGTGGTATCTGTGTCCAATATTTTATATCGGACGCAATTATTTAATACACACAGCATTTGCTTTCCTATTTTGGATCTAGTTACTCAACGTCCATGTTAATAAGTGGCCCGTGTTGGATGCTGAACACGGACACCAGTGCTAGGTTAGAGTCCAGTGTTAGGGTAGAGTCCAGTGCTAGGTTAGAGTCCAGTGCTAGGCTAGAGTCCAGTGCTAGGCTAGAGTCCAGTGTTAGGCTAGAGTCCAGTGCTAGGCTAGAGTCCAGTGTTAGGCTAGAGTCCAGTGTTAGGCTAGAGTCCAGTGTTAGGCTAGAGTCCAGTGCTAGGGTAGAGTCCAGTGTTAGGCTAGAGTCCAGTTCTAGGCTAGAGTCCAGTGCTAGGCTGAGTTCTGACGCTGAGGCCCCTGTCCCCCAGGCCAGACTCCTCAGGGTTCGAGCATGTGTTTGTCGGTGAGACCAGACGCGGCCGCACTGTCATTGGATTCCACAACTGGATCCAGCTGTACCTGCAGGAGAAGCTGGGCCACATCGATTACAAAGGCTACAGTGTCAACGCCAACTCCCCACAGGTAAGTGGGTTTAGGAGCGCTCTGGTGGCTCACCGGGCAGAGCCCGTACCATTAAGTCTCAGTTCTAGCCTGCAGCGACCCGGGTTTGATTCCTGGTCCTTTGCTGCATGTTCTCCCCTCTCTCTCCCATAGCCGCAATTTCACTCATCGTCAAGCATAAAAATCCAAAAATAAATCTATACAAAGTAAGTGGGTCAAATGTTTGCATGACTTCACTTAGGAGACGTTCTAATCAATCATTCATATATTTTATTTTGTGTCGTGTGTCATTTGCAAACCGTCGTGCACTCTGTACAGTACGTACACGCCCCCCCCCCCCCCCCCCCCACACACACACACACACACACACACACACACACACACACACACACACACACACACACACACACACACACACACACACACACACACACACACACACACACACAAACCCACAGACACATAATAATAATAATATAATAATACCAGTGAACAAACTGTCTGTCCCCAGCCCGACGAGAACAAGCACATCATGGCCCTGCAGTTCAGCTGGAAGGAAGGCTTCAAGCCCAAGGGCAGCATCTTCATCGGGGTCAGTCCCGAGTTTGAATTCGCCCTCTACACCCTCTGTTTCCTGAGCTCCCCCAACGAGCGCGTCAAGGTTCAGTTCAGCCTTTACGACGTGGAGATTGTCTGCGTCCACCACAACCAGAAGCACATCGGGACCACCTACCCAATGCTGATCAGATACCAGAACCTCCCCCACTGAGCCGCCCGCCTCACCCTCACAGCCAGTCGACTTCTTTCACGGCTTATATAAAGAGTGTCGTTGGTGTTGTTGATGTCTTTTTATTACAACGTTAAAGATACAATAAAACTTCACCAGACCCCGGTTTGTGATAATTATTTTTTTTGCTGTGCTATTTGTTACATGCTAAAGCGTTCATTGTGATGAACACACACAAAAAATGTTTTAAACCGGTTGATTGTTGTGCACATGCGTAATGGTATCGTAGTCATGCCGATGGCGGAATAAACAGCGATTAGAGGGGAAGGAACTTATCAAGGCCCTTGATAAGACATGGATAATAAAACCTTGAGAATGAGTATTTTATATTGGATTATTCCTTCATGAACATCATTTGTAGACTGCTTTCACTCTGGGATGACCTCCACGGAAAGTAGTTCAGGTTTGAATCTTGTTTGTAATATGGTTGAAAGCATCCATTTATCCTATTATTTGTATTCTTCAAATAGGCCTACTTCTAATCAATATGGGTTGGTAAATAATTCTTTCAAGCACTGACAGGTTCTCCTTTCATTACATTAGAATTATTTCTTTAAAAAAAAACAAGCAACATCACATTATTTATTCAAAACATTAAAACGTGTTTACGAAGGGAAGGTGAAGTTTAGGTCTAATGCCATTATTCTGTGTTTCGTATTCCTGGTGCTGGGCGCATACAGACAGGGGGCGCAAGAGTGTGTTGTGACCATTGACGTCATTGGTTCTCTAAAGGGAAAAAGAAGGCGTGGGATTCTGCCTGATCGTGTCTTCAAGACCGACTGATCGGATTGTTGTTCTGGTTTATGTTTTCCATCTGAGGGGCATTCTGTCATTTATAGCAGTTGTTCGTGGAAACGAGTGATCCGGGATGGCGGAACCCAACGCCAGATATCAGCAGGTACGCGATAATGATAATATCATTTTTTCAGAAGATACGTCAACGGTACATTTTCACTCACTTGATTTATAGTTGAGCGAATTCAATAGACGAGTACACGGCCGCGGGTCGTGCTGGTTTATGTTTAACGGGAAGAAGCGGACGGTTCGTGTTAGTGTCGGGCTGAAAGCGTCTCTTCCTGGATGTTTCTTCAGCGCCTCCATTGCTGTCGCTGGTGAACCGAGTTTAGCATGAGGCTAATATAGCTTAGCATGGGGATAACGTAGCTTAGCATATGAGGCTAGCTTGAATGTAGCTTAGCATGAAGCTAACCTGAACGTAGCTTAGCATGAGGCTAACCTGGGCGTAGTTTAGCATGAGGCTAGCTTGAATGTAGCTTAGCATGAAGCTAACCTGAACGTAGCTTAGCATGAGGAGGCTAACGTGATGCTAACGCCCAGCACATAGCTACCAAGATCGCTAGTGTCCACTTGGTGAGAAGGGGAAGAGTGACATTTGGCGTCAGTAGTGTACGTGAACACCGTATGGACTCCTTAGAGCTGGTCCAGCACACTGGGCCGCTAAGGGGCCTGGATGGTGCTGTGTTGAGGAATGAGATGTCAGGTTTACTGTAAAAAGGGGATTTATTTATCCTTATCACATGTTGCATACGCGACCCAGAGATGTCAACCGTGTATTTTAAAACCATAATGGAAATATTTCTTATCAATGCAGTGAAGTGGTAGTTGGTTAAAAAACATGTCGTCGCTTCCAGTTTTGTTTAGGCTTAATGATCAAGTTGATCACGTGACCCCTGCCATTTCGTAGCTTTCACTTCCTGTTGCTGAGTGTTGAGTTCCATTCCTCCTGCCTGTGGCTGAGTTTTGAGTTCCCTCCCTCCTGCATGTGGCTGTGAGGCCTTAATTGAACACGGATCTAGTTGTGCTGCTGGGAGTGTTTTTAATCCAGACTGGCTGGCAGATGTTGACTTGTGAGTCGTGGATCTCCACCAGCTAAGAGGCTCATCCTCATAACGTTTCAGACTGCACGGTGGAGAGATGATGTCATGTTCTATGACAGTCTACTAACATCGGACCTTGATGACAATAACCCTCACATGCATCTCTGTGTAAGATAGCTATTAGTGCATTCGTTGTAGTTGTCCATTTCATAATTAATGCAAAATATTACTCATCCTTTATTTTGTATTTTTTTAAGAAAGCACTAGTGGTGGTTTGTCAGGGACTCATAAATCATGCAGACCTCTATTCCATTACCGCGTCACTTTCAGGCTGTCTGCTTTAGGCGGAGCTTCTAAAACATTAACCAGAGTAAAGTAAACCCAATGCTAACATAGGTTGATGGTTAACATTAATCTCCTGTTGACAGCTGACCAATGAGGAGGAGTCGGAGCCAGTTCCACAGGTAGCAGCTGATGCCCCACCCCCATACAGTAGCGTTTCTGCAGAAAATGCTGGTATGTATATGATTCTTATTATTACTACTCAAGTGAGGAATGCCTTGTCGTTATCAAATGAGAAAAGCATTGTTTACATTTATGCACGTCTTGAATGTGGAGAAAGACATAATAATGGGATAATGAATGAATGCTGTTTTCCACTATACTATACTGGTCTTCTCCCTCTCTGGTGGTTTCCCATTATACTATACTGGTCTGCTGCCTCTGATGGTTTCCCACTATACTATACTGGTCTGCTGCCACTGGTGGTTTATCACTGTACTATACTGGTCCGCTGCCTCTCTGGTGGTTTTCCGCTGTACTATACTAGTGGTACCTTTCAGTTAGGTATGTTGTGGATTTGCATTCTTTAACAACCGGACTCCCTGCTTAAAGGTGTGTCTTTAACTGATGCTCGTCTTGTCTTGTCGTCGGCACCACAACGCTCACACTTTATTGCCTATTTAGTTTTATATCATAGCTTACCATAAAATCATAATGATTGGTTTAATACGCATTCGATATATTGGGCTCTTGAGATGGACAGCGACACACACAATGATAACGGCGATGATGAATCAGTCAGATGTTCAAAGTTCACCTTTTTTTGCTTCCAAATCTCAATCGATCACAAGAGCTTACGGCGCGCTTACGGCACGGTGTGCATAAGGTACAGTACTGCACTCTTACTGTACAGTACGCTTACAGTTAGGAATTTTAAGGTTACCGGTCTTAACGGTGAACCCCGACAAAAATTAAAATAAAATTAAAATGACCGTTTTCATTTCAAATACAATTATTATCACGGTGGATTATCGCGGTGCAGAAACCATGCGTTTAATCCTTCCCAGCTTCATCCGAGTCTCTTGAAGTTGTCGCGCGGCGCAGGTGCTGTTTTTTTTCACCCAATCCATCTGAATCGGTCCGGATTGAACCGCGACACGGAGGAGAAAGGGTTTGCCAGTCTCCAGGAGCTGAGCTCCCGGGAATCCCGCCGGTGCTCCGCCGTCCGGGGCCCCCTACAGCAATAATCCCTTTCCCCTCCATGTCGTGGTTCAATCCGGGCTTCAGGGAATCAAAGCCAAAGTTCCTTTCCCCCCCCCCCGTTTCCTTCTCAACCACGGCCGAGGTAACCCCCACTACAAGGCTTTACTTGTTTTGGAAGAACCAGAGACGTCGGAGAACCCGACGCAGTCTTTAAGATTCATAATACTATTCGGAGGCGCACACAGCTTTTAGCTGTGATTTTATATCTTATATTACATAGATATCTATAATATTAGATAAAGAGCTCCGGGAGTCCACTAACTGCAACAATCACTTTCTCCTCTATGCTGCGGTTTACTGCTTGATTGGCAGTGCTTTCTGAACACATTGAACACACTTAAAATAAGACAGCGATAATACTGGTTAAATCTTCACACCATTACACCACTACTTGCAGTGCGGTACGCTTACGGTACGGTACACTAGTGGAAACGCAAATAGGCGCATCCTGGTATGGTGGGCTGTGGGGAAAAGGCCATCTCTGGCCTGACTCTGCTGTGTGTTCCTCAGCTTACTTTGACCTCAAGGACGACGGAGCCTTCCCCAAGCCGCCCTCCTACAACGTGGCCACAACGCTGCCGTCCTACGATGAGGCGGAGCGGACCAAGGCTGAGTCGGCGGCCGTTCCCATGGTAACTACATATTTTTCTTTCTCTCCTGTTTGCCTGCTTGTTTGGCTCCTACAGACTTTGTGAGCTCAGGAATGTACACACTGCTCCTTCTGCCCCAATGCTTTCTGTGGAAAGACCCACACACACACCAATAAAGACAATTATCTAAAGAATAATATATTGTCAGTGTCCCAGGCCTTTTTTTTTTATCTCTGGTAAGGCATTGGTTATCAGAAGTGTTCTTTGTGTTGTTAGTAACTGTCTTGGCACACTGCCTGTTTGCGTATGCTCACTGATTTGAGGTCAGAACGTCTTGTTAAGTCTCAAACCAGATACAGAAGATAAAAGTTGTAGGAGTTGAAGTAGTAGTATTAGCAGTGCAGTTCCAAGTCTATTGGTGCACTGCCTTGGGTTCGACTCTCAGCTGAGAAGTACTGGGTTCGATCAACAATGTCCACAGCCTACCTGTAAGTAACCTAGACCCTACCCACTCTATGAAGACACAATTCCTTCTCAGAGAAAGGGCCTCAATGAGTCCTAAGTGACAACTGTAGCACTGTGGTAAAGAACGGGATGTACACTGACCTCTGGTGGTGACCGTGTAGCATTGCGCTCCTCCATGTTGTGCCACTGTCTGACTGCTGGTGTTGTTTCTCTGCCACAACCTGCTTGCCATGACCACCCTCCTCCTCCTCCTCCTCCTCCTCCTCCTCCCTGTGCTCAGCCACTCACGCAGCACAGGGAGTGTCTGGAGACGATCGATGATGTCATTCGCAGTTCGCTGGAGGTAACTAGGGAGCTGTGGGGATAGCTGTCGTGAGCCTTGTGCTTCTGGATTGTTTTATTTTCAACATTTTTCTCAGATTAATCTTTTGAGTATGGTGTGCTTGAGTGTCTGCTGACTTGTGTCCTTATTTCTGGCTGCCAGATGTTGAGGTGATTTTTTTTTTTTTTTTTTTTTTTTAGGGGTAGGGACACTGTTCACCTGTGCGCTTTACCTGTGGTGGATGTGGCCCTTCATGGAAGGCAGCATTGTACCCGAGGGGTGGGAATCACAGGCTACCTCACCTTATTATACGATACTCGATACATGGACCGCGATACCAATAATATCGGGACTTAGCGATTCTGAAGAAATCAATAGCCATGTTTCCATCCAAAGTGATTCGCATTACTGGGCAATGCGCATTAAAATAAATTCGAATCATGTGTGTTTCCCATCAAAAGAACGGACTTTGGTGAAAACTACAAATTCGCGCGAGTTTTCTAAGTCACGCGAGATTTTCCGCGGGTTGGCATGGTAACCATCCTGTAAACATTCCGTCGTTCCGTCGAAGCAGTCGGGGTGAAAGTGCGCTACGTCACACTTGATTAGCATACAGCTGTTTCCATCCCATTCGAATCAACCAAAACCCGGCCATAGCGAGCGTATTTCATTTTGTGCGAATCAGGGGATTTTAATGCGAATAACGGCGTTTCCATCATCATTTTCCGATGCGATACATCTAGATGCGCATCTAAACAGCTGATGGAAACGCACCTAATGTATTCTTAGACAATCCGATACGATACATC
The DNA here is from genome assembly GCA_900291075.1 of Melanogrammus aeglefinus. Lineage (NCBI taxonomy): Eukaryota > Metazoa > Chordata > Actinopteri > Gadiformes > Gadidae > Melanogrammus > Melanogrammus aeglefinus. The sequence continues at coordinate 104,618 of OLKM01000808.1, forward strand.
ACGATATATGTCTAACGATGAATATAAATTGACTGTGAAAAGGTGCTGGATTTCAATCTTTATTCACGGTCCAAACAAGAGTTTTTCTGTTATTTGTTTGCCATAATAATGCAAAAGAATTTCTGAAAGCCAGAATCGTTTCTGTATCGCCAGTGAATCGTTTCTCGTATCGCACCGAGAAGGGCACTGATATATCGCCGCATCGATATTGCGTCCCACCCACTACTGTCTACGTGTGATTGGCTCACTGTGCGGTCGGGCTCTGTCGTGTTGCGTTTCTCCTCCCTCACCTCTCCTCCCAACTCTTCCTTGGCCTCCCAACAGGATGAGGACTTTGTGACCAGGGATGACATCGAGGACAGCGACCAGCTCAGGATAGGAAACGACGGCATCTTCATGTTGACCTTCTTCAGTAAGTCCTTTAAAGGTTTCGCCGTTCGACTATAGTGTATTTGTACACCTTAATCACCGGTACAGCCTCAAAGGGCTTAGCAGGACATATATTGATGACACCCCCCCCCTGACCTTTGCCCACCAAGAGGGCAAGAAAAATCTCCCGTGATCAGGGCAGGGCACGGGTATAGTGCCTGAATCGCTAATACTGCCCCCCTTGTGTACATGCCAACATGATGTGGCAGTATGAACGCAGACAGCTCTGCGAACATCCCTGTCGCGTTTCTGCGTCGCCCTCACAACATTGTTCTTCCCAAAAGGGCTTTACGTAGAGCTGTAAACTCCTCCTCCGTCTCTCGAGAAAGCTGTGTGTGTGTGTGTATTGTAAATGGTAAATGGCCTGGATTTATACAGCGCTTTTCTAACCAAAACGTTTACAATATCGCATCGCCTACCATTCACCCATTCATGCACACATTGACACACCGACGGCGGAGTCAACCATGCAAGGCGACAGCCAGCTCGTCAGGAGCAGTTAGGGTCACGTGCTTCCTTGGTCGTCAGCGACACCCCCGACACTCTAGAAGGAGCCGGGGATCGAACTAGCAACCTTCGGGTTACAGGCCACCCCCGCTCCACCTCCTGAGCCACAAGCCGCCCGCATGGGGCGTTCCCTCCAGCCTTCAGCTGACCCTGGTGGGCTGAACACTCTCAGTGTGTGTCTCTGGGTAACACTGGCCCTGCCTTTTGCTCCTCTGTCCAGTGGCACTGCTCTTCAATTGGATCGGCTTCTTCCTGTCCTTCTGTCTGACCTCCTCCGCTGCTGGACGCTACGGGGCAATCTCAGGCTTTGGCTTGTCCCTCGTCAAATGGATCCTCATTGTTCGGGTAAGACACGCACATACAGGTGCACCAATGCACAAACAAACATACACACTAAGGGGGGGGAATCACAGGGTAACTCATAATGTGGGATATTGCTGTATTCCGATAATATCGCGATACAGCAATTCTTCAATAGTCAGTGTATTTTTGACAATCCGTAAACGATTCATCACAATAAATGAAAACAAAATGACTGTTCAAGAATGAAGTCCTGGATTTCGGTCTATCCATGGTTCAAAATTGAGTTTTCTTTGTCGTATTTGGTTAGTTCAAGTTTCTTTCATTCATGTGTTGAGCACCACCTGGAGGAGCGGAGAAATAAATTTAGAGCGCCTTATTTTATTTATTAAAATCTAGATATTTTGGGCCGTATTTCCTGTCTAAGTCTTCAGGAATAAAGCTTAAAAATGCAAAAGAAATTCTAAAATATATATTATATCGATATTTGGTGCCAGTTTATCGATTCTCGTATCGCGCGAAGAAGGGCGACGATGTATTGCCATATCTATGTTTTGTCCCACCCCTAATACACACACACACGTGCACACGAGCACGCACACACACTTCCCTGTCAGTGCGCTTCTGTCATTCCAGCCAAAAGGGACGCTTGACATAGTTATTTCATTTGTTTTAATAGTACTCAGTCCAGATATAAACTGTTCAAAGTTGTTTGGACATGTTTCTTGAGTAAACATTCCTGTGGCCTTTTATTTTTCCGCGCAGTTCTCAAGCTACTTCCCCAGTTACTTTGACGGACAGTACTGGCTGTGGTGGGTCTTCCTGGTGCTGGGTGAGTCACTGCTGACTGACCACCTATTCACACACACTGTTCGAGGATGTGCTGATCTGTTGTGCTGGTGGTGTAACAGGCGGTTGGCCCTGTGTCTCCACGGTGACGGCTGGCCGTGTCTCATGTGTCCTTCTCCACACATCTCCAGGGTTCCTGCTCTTCCTCAGAGGCTTCATCAACTACGCACGCGTCCGCAAGATGGCCGACTCCTTCACCACGCTACCCCGAACCCGCGTCCTCTTCATCTACTGAGAATCCTTTCTCTTCATCTTCTTCGTGTCTCTGGCCTGTCTTTGATTTATTATCATGAAGGACGAAAGTTCATCAAACACACGGCTGAGACCTAACATCTAGTTTGATCTTTTCTTTTCTCCATGTGATTCTCGGGAAAATACGATTTTGTGTGTGTGTGTGTGTGTGTGTGTGTGTGTGTGTGTGTGTGTGTGTGTGTGTGTGTGTGTGTGTGTGTGTGTGTGTGTGTGTGTGTGTGTGTGTGTGTGTGTGGTGTGTGTGTGTGTGTGTGTGTGTGTGTGTGTGTGGTCTGAATAATGCCTTATCTCTACTATATTGTATATAGCTACATGTAAATGTCTGTAGAGACGCATGTACTACTCCTCTGCACCAGGGGGCAGTCTTGTTTCGTGTTTGCCCCTATAGTGCTTGTAAAAGACCCGGCCTTTGATGGCTCTCGAATCTCTGGACCAACACATGGGAGGGCTAGGTGTATTAGTTAAGGGTACTAAGTAATATATTCCATATACATGAAGTTACTGTACTTTCAGTGATATTTAGGAGTGATAGTTGATTGCTGGATG
>OLKM01000808.1:112500-115000 GCA_900291075.1 Melanogrammus aeglefinus
AAAACCCCTCCATTCTCCAAATGCCTCCTGGTTTGTGAGGGCTGTATGTCTGTTTTTAAGACTGTCTGCCTGTCTTAAGACTGTCTGTCTTTAAGCCTGTCTGCCTGTTTTAAGACTGTCTGCCTTTAAGCCTGTCTGCCTCTTTTAGGACTGTCTGTCTTTAAGCCTGTCTGCCTGTTTTAGGACTGTCTGTCTTTAAGCCTGGCCACGTGTTTTAAGACTGTCTGTCTCTAAGTCTGTCTGCCTGTTTTAAGCCTGGCCGCTCTGCCCGCATGTCTGTCTTTCTGACTGCCTTTTTATGAATGAAAAGCTAGTGCCGTTGTTGCTCATGATGATAGCTGAAGCTGAATGGAAGGGGGGGGGGGGGGTGGAATGCATGCAGAAAGGAAGTTGGTGGAGGGGAGAGAGAGGAGGTGGAGTCTGTCTACGTCACAATACGTCTCTGCAGCGCATCAAGGGGAACAGTCTGTCTGTGACTCACACACTCTCTAGAGGGAGAGAGATAGAGAGGGCGAGAGAGAGAGAGAGAGAGAGAGAGAGAGAGAGGCGAGAGAGAGGAGAGAGAGAGAGAGAGAGAGAGAGAGAGAGAGAGAGAGAGAGAGAGAGAGAGAGAGAGAGAGAGAGAGAGAGAGAGAGAGAGAGAGAGAGAGAGAGAGAGAGAGAGAGAGAGAGAGAGAGAGAGAGAGAGAGAGAGGGATAGGAAGGAAGGGGTGAGGGGCTGTTTTTTTTTATGTCCTGTTCCTATTCGTCTTCTCCCCTATCCTATCTTCCCTAAGTTCTCCATTGTCCACCGTCCTCCTCTCCTGTCCTCCTCCCCTCCTGTCTCATCCTCTCTCTCCTCCGCTCTCTGCTCTCCCCTTGGCTGCCTTGTCTCTAAGCTCGCACCTGATTGGCTGACTGCATGAATGAACAGGCCTATCTCCTATTATTGTTGTCAGGCGGGAGAACACATTGAAGAGAGAGAGAGAGAGAGAGAGAGAGAGAGAGAGAGAGAGAGAGAGAGAGAGAGAGAGAGAGAGAGAGAGAGAGAGAGAGAGAGAGAGAGAGAGAGACAGGAGACAGAGACAGAGAACCAGAGGAGAGAGAGAGAGAAGAGAGAGAGAGAGGAGAGAGAGAGAGAGAGGAGAGAGAGAGAGAGAGGGAAGAGAGAGAGAGAGAGAGAGAGAGAGAGAGAGAGAGAGAGAGAGAGAGAGAGAGAGAGAGACAGAGAGACAGAGAGACAGAGAGGGAGACAGAGATAGAGAGAGAGAGACAGAGAGAGACAGAGAGAGAGAGAGAGAGAGACAGAGAGACAGAGAGGGAGAGAGGGAGAGAGACAGAGAGACAGAGAGGGAGACAGGGATAGAGAGAGGGAGACAGAGATAGAGAGAGGCTTCCTATGGTAACTGAAAAATCAAAAAAAGCCAGTGCTGATCTCATCCTTTACGTCTGAGGTGGATGCTATTGTGTGGCTTCTGCGCCAGTGATTTGATACGCACATGCGCACCACTGCATGGTCTTTATGAATGAATCCAACCTCCTTTCATTCATTGAGAAATTCGACATAAAATCTTTTGAATGGCCACAGTGTCATTTATGTCTGTGCATATGTGTTGTTTGTGTTTATCTTCTTACGTTTGTGTGTATGGATGTATGTATACTGTATGTGTATGAATTCTAGTGCATGACCATTTATGTATTGATATATAGATACATTTTAATAAATATGAACTGTAGGTGCATATTATCGTGTTTGTGTGTATTTTAGTATGTACCAGTATATGTATGTGTAATATAATCTATATGGCACTGTATGTGTGCTGTATGTACGCCATATGTATGTATGTGTGCTATATTTTTGTGTGTGTGTGCGTGTTTGTGTATGTATATATCTATATATATATGTATTGAAGTGTATGTGTATTTATGTGTGTATTAAAGGTGTACCAGTGCGTGTGTGTATGTATGTGAATCCGGTGTATCCATGTATGTATGTGTCTGTGACGTATGTGTGTATGAAAGTGTGTGTTTATGTATGTGTGTATTAAAGTATGCCTGTATGTGTCTGTAAGAGTATGTGTGTATTAACGTGTGTGTACATTAGCAGTCCATCAGATGCCTGCTGCCTCTTCCTCCACCTTGTATGAGTCAGAGCTGCAGTACAGTGTGGGAGGGGCTGCCATTGGATATCCTGCTGGTGGCTAGTCTACACACACACAAACACACACAAACACACACACACACACAGACACACACACACACACACACACACACACACACACACACACACACACACACACACACACACACACACACACACACACACACACACACACACACACACACACACACACACACACACACACACACACACACACACACACACTCACTCACACTAAACCACGCACACATTCATGCAAATACTCATGTCAGTAAGAGCATACACGAACAGACACCGCCACATCACACCATTAAAACATTCATCCTCGTGTACACACAGACACACACACACACACACACA
>OLKM01000808.1:117500-120000 GCA_900291075.1 Melanogrammus aeglefinus
CAGTAGTTTATCATTCACTTCAATTTTTCATAGTACAGGCTCGGTTTTGCAGTAGTACATTAAGTCTTTTGGATTTTTAGCACTGTAACAGAAACCACAAAGGTTGTTGCTCATAGAATCTTCCAGCAACATCTCTGGCCCACAAAGCTCCTTCTCTCCTGTACTACTGGTCCCCTTCACTCCATCAGATCCTCCCTCCTACATGCCATACCACTCCAACACTGGGCAGCCCTCCCTCTCATCATCAACACACCACTCTTGACAGGCACATTCCCCAACCGTCATACTACAATATCTCATCTCCATTTCTTTCCAAAACACTTGAACATGTTCAAGTGTTCAGAGACAACAATCTGTTCCCTCCTACAGATAAGATCTGCTGGAACCTTAAACCCAATGGTTGCCACAGAGCCTTCCTCTCTCACTGTGGGACTGGGGACACGTGGTGTTGGGTGGGAAAGAGCTAAATCTTATTCATTAGTTCCTGTTTTGTTTGTCTTTCGATCACAGCGACATTGTAAAACCTGCCAAAAATATCCTCTAAATAGTATAAATCAGAAACTGGAAAACTGGTGGGCCACAGGGGTCGTTACTAGATCCTCCCCTGGATCCATCATGGAGGGTGCTAGTGGCTGCTGAGAGTCAATACACTGGTGCCAAACATCAACATAATATTTTTCTATTTTCTTTTTTTAAGAATTTATTTTGCATTTTATGCGTTCCTGAAGATTTAGACAGGAAATATCGCCTCAAATATTTATATTTTATTGAATAACCTCAGGCGTTAACTAACCTAAGACGAGTAACTGAAAAAGACCAAATTCCAGTAATTTTGTATTCATCGTTAGACATATATCTCGATGCATTGTTGTATGATTGTCTAACAATATATTTATTATTGCTGTATCGCAATATTATCGCATCGCGAGCAATATATCGCGTATGATATCGTTTCGTAAGGTACCCTGTGATTCCGACCCCTACACGCTATGCTGATGATACTATGTTAACTTGCCTCTGCCTTTTTCCAAAGGGAAACCTCAGTCTCTTCTCCAGCCAGCCTCTCACCAAACACCAGGCCTTTCTGGCTGGGAGCCGCTCAGCTAAGCCCTCTGCTGACATGTGCCACTGGTCATCTCATAGGATTCAACAATGTGGCGGTGCATCTGATGTTCAACCAATCAAATTCATTCAGCCAAAGTCTGTGCCCAAATGTTACGCCTCTCAGGATCTCACCTCCAATGAGCAAGCCAGCATCTTACAGTCTGCAGAGGAAACCTCAAATCCTTCCAGCAAAACACATGAACCAAGCTGGGCCCTTCCAGCGATACCATAACACTTAACTTAACCCTTAACTTAACCAAGCTGGTTTGCTGCACCACCATGGTTGTGATGTCAACATGCTATTGTTGTGGTGTTTGACTTGCACTCACACAACAATTTGGTTTGTAGTTGCTCCATGTTGATTTAATGCCTGCATTATTCTTTACAATCCTTAATTAAGGGTCCTACGAAAACCATAGTAACCCTATTTTAATCATTACTATTATTATTATTAGGGGTCCTACGATATCTGTAGGAACCCTATTGTAATCATTAGTATTATTATTATTTATGACCTGACTTTTTGGCTCCAAAAGTTATACAAATTGGCCGGCTGGTAGAACTCGTAAAACTTAGTAATGGAATCAAAAGATGGGCAAGAATAACACATAGGTGGCGCTATAACAAGGCCTTGAAGTTCAGGGATTCAACAGGCTGCCATTACCACTAGGAAGGTGCAATATGCATGAAACTTGTTATAATGTATGCATGAAATGCATGAAACTTGTTTACTCTATATGCACCATTCATCGTGATGAACAACTTTCAAATAGCAGCCCATACGGTCAGTCCGTTTGGACATACTGCAGTCACCACACAACTTGACCAAACACCCACACATTAACTCCTTGATGCTGAAAGTGGGAAAAGCTGCAAATGTCGCACCTAGGTACCAGGTGAGGGACACTATGGTATAAAATTCATAGCAATAAGGTGAAAGACGGCAGAGATATACATTTTAAAGAGAAAAACATGCATATGTATAACGCTCTACAACACGTTTAAACAGCTCTAACATTGCATCGAAAACACGTAGGCTCAGCAAAATTTGAAGACTAAAAAAAACAACAAAACAACAAAAAAACATTTGTTTGAAGTTCTCCCTTCTGAACCACGGCCTCTCTACAATGCAGGCCGGGCCTTAAAGCAGTCGACACGTAATTTCGCAAACAGCCATTTGACAGTGGATTTCTACACAGTATGCTTTAGAAACATGTTTGGTGATTTTTTTGATATGTTGGCTTCCGGTAAACCAGTTTTTAAGGCATACCAATGCCATATTACCATGCCGACCAAGCTCCCCGTACCTCCACGCACGGAAGACTTCTATTTCTCCAAATATACTCTAATCTGCCCTTGGCAGTCTACGGTCATACTGTCGGTCATACCGTCATAC
>OLKM01000808.1:125000-132500 GCA_900291075.1 Melanogrammus aeglefinus
TCTGAAGAAGAGCAATACATTTCTATCTGCTTCCGATACGTTTTTGCGGGAGCCAATCACCAAGCTGGCTTCCCCTCCTGGTGCGCTATTGGCTGGTTTAACACAATGACGACAGGGAAGGGACAGCAAGCAGCAAATTGCGTACAGAGTCAGTTGAACTAGGCCCGTTTATCAAGCCTCTTGTGCTGAAGAAAATGACAGCAGCCTCCCCAGACTACGTTCAATCTACGATTGATCTTGGTCTGGCAATAGCCAGGCTAGCTTTGGGGGGTTTGTGTGTGGTGGTGTTTGTGTGGTGGTGGTGTGTGTGTGTTTGTGTGTGTGCATGTGTATGTGTGGTAGTGGTGGTGTGGTGGTGGTGGTGGTGTGTGTGTGTGTGTGTGTGTGTGTGTGTGTGTGTTTGTGTGGGGAGCAGGGAGGCTGGAGAGACATTTTGGGAGGGGCCATGTTGTGGCCAAAGGACGTCAAACTTTTGCGCGTCATTTTCTTTAATAAATCAAGCTTTCACCGTTGTCCAGAAATACCTGGCGGGTGCTAGGTTTGTTTGTTATATCCCCAAGCCCGGAAGTGATGAATCTGCTGACCAATCAATGGACGTCGTGTTTAGCTCGAACTTGCCTGCACCCTTTCAGGAGGAGGAGGAGTACTGCGAGACGAGTACGGCTCAATACGGCTTAGTCCGGATCATGCCCACTTTTGTCGGTGGAAACATAAACCGTACTGCACCTTAGCACACTGAACCGACCCGCACCCTCCGGTGGAAGTGTGCCATTTATATCCTCATAGGACGTACCATGACAACCACCACCACGTCAGACAATGTCCGTTGCTCAGACATCCTCGATGTGTATGGAATCTCTTTTTTAACCCTCATGGTTCTAGAACCGTAGGCCGCTGAACCATCTGCAACTTTGTTACAGAGTTTATAAAAGCGTTGGCAAAAAAATACATAATTACGCAAAGTGCAGGAGTATCACGTCAATGGACCCCTAAGATAGAAAACCATACGGTCACGATTGGTTGCTAAACGTTTTCGTTGTTGGGGTTTAAAAAGTTGGGGCGATGTTTGTGTCACTGAGGATTGTGGAAAACACTTTTCTTACAATTTGTGAAGAATAAGCAAATATAAGTGAAAGCGAAACCCACGTATACCCAGTAACCGTGAGGTACTGGATATTTTTTTACAGAATGGACAACTAAAATAAACTTAGCACAAATACTAAGGAAATTTGTGTTTGATTGATTATTTCTCTGTGGTAACAATGCTTTTTGGCAATAAATCTTATACCGTTGGAAAGCCGGTATAGTTCCCTTTCAAATGGTGCCCGATTTGTAAGGAACATGCACTTGTGGGATGAGCAGTAGAGCTGTGTATGTGGGTTGCGCCCATGAAAGATGTGCCAAATCTTCTCTGCCAATGCCAAACAGCTTATTCTGCCATTGACTCGTTTGGTGTTTGGTGGATTGGATAATTGAAGAAACAAGACATATTGGCAATTGAACAATTTATTCATTTCACAAACAGGAACCTCAGTAGCGTGTATAAGAACCATACTCAGCCACAACAGCCTGGCACCTCCTCCTCATGCTGGTCACCAGCCTGGTCACACACTGCTGTGGGATGGCATCCCATTCTTCAACCAGCATTTGTCGCAAGTCAGCCAACGTGGTTGTGTTGGTCACTCTGACACGAACAGCAAGCCCAAGCTGATCCCACAAGTTTTCAATGGGGTTAAGGTCAGGACTGCTAGCAGGCCATTCCATCCTCTCCACTCCCACATTCTGGAGGCAGTCTCCGATAAACCCCGGCCTGTGGGGGCGAGCGTTGTCATCTTGGAGGATAGAGTTCGGTCCCAGACTGTGGAGATGTGGGATTGCCGCTGTTTGCAGAATCTCATCTCTATATCTCTCTGCATTGAGATTGCCACCAAACATGACAGGCCTCGTTTTTCCAATTGGGAGATGCCACCCCACACCATCACACTGCCTCCAGCAATGTTATTCTATCGGTGCAGCAATCAGCATAGCGTCCTCCGCGTCTTATCCACACTTTGACCCTACGATCCAACTGCCGTAGGCAGAATCTGGACTCATCACTGATCATAATGTTCCTCCACATGTTCAGGTTCCAGTGCATGTGTTACCGATACCAGTGCAAATGGGCCTGACGGTGAAGGGCAGTCATGGCAGGACTCCTGGCAGCCCTATGAGACCGGAGATTGGCTGTGTGTAGTCTGTTCCGGATTGTCTGGGCAGAGAGCCGTCAGCCATACCGTCCTGCAAACCTTGACTGCAAGTCGGTGGAAGACTGAGTGCTGACAAGGTGATGAAACGGTCTTCTTGGGATGCCCACTTCGTAGCCTGTATAGCAACAGCTAAAATAACCTGTTTGGCAATGGCAGAAAAGATTTGGCAAAATTTTCATGGCCGCAACCCACATACTCAGCGCTGCTGCTCATCCCACAAGTGCATGTTCCTTACAAATGGGGCACCATTTGAAAGGGAACTATACCGGCATTCCAACGGTATAATCTATTGCCAAAAAGCATTGATATCACAGAGAAATAATCACACAAATTTCCTTACTTTTTGTGCTAAGTTTAGATACAAAGGTCTGGGTTTTTTATTGTACTGAAATCTCAGAAGAATCAGATCCTACTCGACATATGCCGGTGACTGTGGTGAAACGCTATTGTAAAGCTTTTTTTACCCCAAAGCAGCCTGGTCAGGGGACTGGGTGGCCACCGCTGAGGTCATTTGACCATACCCTCCAATCAGGGTCCTTCTCCATGTTAGCCAATCCCTCTACAGCGGTTTACACTGCTTGTGGATTGCAGTACAAATACAGTGTGACAGGGGAACAGTGGTGTTAGCCGTAGCAGAGAGCGGTGGCGTTAGCCTTAGCAGAGAGCGGTGGTGTTAGCCATAGCAGAGAGCGGTGGTGTTAGCCATAGCAGAGAGCGTGGCGTTAGCCACAGAAGAGAGAGGCGGTGTTAGCCACAGCAGAGAGCGGTGGTGTTAGCCGTAGCAGAGAGCGATGGTGTTCGCCGTAGCAGAGAGCGGTGGTGTTAGCCGTAGCAGAGAGCGGTGGTGTTAGCCGTAGCAGAGAGCGGTGGTGTTAGCCGTAGCAGAGAGCGATGGTGTTTTGTAGCCGTACGCAGAGAGAGCGTCGGTGTTAGTTCGTCAGCAGAGAGCTCGGTGTGTGTTAGCAGCCGTAGCAGAGAGCGATGGTGTTAGCCACAGCAGAGAGCGGTGGTGTTAGCCACAGCAGAGAGCGGTGGTGTTAGCCACAGCAGAGAGCAGTGGTGTTAGCCATAGAAGAGAGCGATGGTGTTAGCCATAGCAGAGAGCGATGGTGTTAGCCTTAGCAGAGAGCGATGGTGTTAGCCTTCCTTACTCGTTCGTCTGTTAGCTTCCCCCTCCTACATTCCTCCGCCTGCGGAGATTGTTTACAACATGCTACTCTATAGGCCCGTCAGGCAGATCAATGCCAGGAGTTCAGGGCATTGAGTAGAAAGTATGCACACTCAAATGTATCATGCAAACCCTTTGGTGGCCAACGTTGATATGAGTATGTCATGGCGGGGAGCGTCATTTCTCTATTTATATAATTGAAACATTACATATGTTAAGTTCCTTTCAATCGAGTTTCCTTTCAATAACATAACATCATTGTTTCACTGTGACACATGGTTTAACCCTGTGTGTGTGTGTGTGTGTGTGTGTGTGTGTGTGTGTGTGTGTGTGTGTTGTGTGTGTGTGTTGTGTGTGTGTGTGGTGTGTTGTGTGTGTGTCTGTGTTGTGATGTGTGTGTGTGTGCATGCTCGGTGTGTGTGTTGTTGTGCATGATTGCTTGTGTTGTGTGTGTGCTGCTTGTTGTGTGTGTGTGTGTCGTGTGTGTGTGTCGTGTGTGTGTGTGTGTGTGTGTGTGTGTGTGTGTGTGTGTGTTGTGGCAACCCCACTCCAACTTGGGGGGTCGAAGGAGGAGGTTGGGAGGCACGCATCAAGCACACCCGGACAATCACGGGCATTGGGATCACCTGGGGGAGGGAGACGGCAGAGGCCTCATAAGGACCGAGCACGCACCAGACGGGGAAGAACCCGTACTAACGCCAATACGCTTCCCCCCAGGACTGAGTGGGAGAAGACGGGAGAGATTGAGACGCCGGCCTCGCAGCCGGACCAGACCCGGGGACGGCCCCTTTTTAACCCATAAGAGGAAGAACTTAAAATTAGCCTGCTGGCTAACAGTGGCACATTTACAGAAATGTTGATCAATGTGCACTGTCCTTTAAATAAATAAATAAAATAAAATAAAAATAAAGGTCTTTTGTTTTACCTTTTTTCCACGTGAGGTGCATGAATTAAAACCGTTGACCCGCAACCCTGTTTCGAGCATCTCCTTTGCAAATCCCAGCCGCCGACAATCGGGGTTGCCACAATGATGTAGGATGCGGGCAACGCGATCCTTTGGCAGACCCTAGACGAGACCATGTAGCAACCAGGAGACCAACCCGCAACACGGGACGAGGAGATCGAAGTGTTGCGGAGATGCATGATCCAGATGGCCGAGCAGCTCGGACGGAAACCTGCCCATGCTGCCCCCACGAAGCGGCTCACCAAAATGGGACCGGACGATTACATCGAGGCGTGCCTCGAGATCTTTGAGCGGACCGCGGATCGTGAAAGGTGGCCAACAGACCAGTGGGGCTACATCCTAGCGCCCTTCCTGGCCGGTGACGCCCAACGCGCCTACCGGGATCTACCGGGCCATCCTCGGCCATTACGGACACAGCCTCCCAGCCCAGGCGCAACGGTACCACAACTGGGTTTACGACCAACTGGGGTCGGTGAGAATCCAGGTTTCGCAACTCGTCCGCCTGGCTCGTCGAAGGGGAGGGTCCCCCGCTGCTGGACTGGTAATTGACCGTTGCATCGACCGTTGCACCGAGCTTTGCCCACCGGGGCCAAACGCTGGGCCTCCGGGAACCAACCCAGGTCGGTGAACGACTTTGTTGAACTCTTAGAGAACCACCAAGTCACCCAGCGGCTGTGCGGCGGGACAACCTCGGCCCCTGGAGGGGACGAGACGCAGACCGAGCGGCGCGGACGGATGATGGAGAACCAGCGCACCCAGGCACCGCCCTCCCGTATGCCAGCCTACCCGAACCAGATCACCGTGGACCGCTAAGGGCCTGCCCCTCAGGCCCCGAGAGAGGAGTGGAGGTGCTACATCTGCGGCCAGAAAGGTCACCTTGCCCGCCATTGTCCCGAAGCAGGGGACGTGTCCATGCCCACGGCCAGTCCGTCCAACTGGAGGGGAGGGACCTGTCTCCGCACCAGCTGCAGGTCCCATGAGTGGACCGAATCCCCAAGCCTACCGGTACGCGTGGGGTGGCACGACACCCACGCCCTACTTGACTCAGGGAGAGTGGTCACGTTGATCCGGCCCGGTCTGGCGGACGGAACCTCTGGGCAGAGTGTCAACGTAGGCTGCATCCATGGGCAAACTGAGTCCTACACCACAAGGCGGATCACTGTTCAAACCCCGAAGGGGACCTTCACGGATCGGGCCGGGCTGGTCCCGAATTTCCCTATGCCCCTTTTGATCGGACGGAACTGCCCAATCTTCACAAGACTATTAGGGGCCGAGCTTTGGACACCCCAACACCGACAATCTCGGACCAGACCACGCCGTTTGCGTAGTCGGCCCGCCTATATGGCCGCCCATCCCTCGCCATCCCGGTCCGACTCTGACGAGTTCCCCGACAGACCCCCGAGAGAGGTGGTGCGGCAGACACATGCCTCGTCCACGGTCTCTCTTTCCCCGGGGACACCGGACACGATGATCGCCTTCGAGCGGACACCTCCGCCAGACGGGAGGGAGACTCCACCCCTCATCGACTTCTCCGACTTCCCCCTGGCCGACGAGGGAGGTGCCGATAGAGGAGGTCAGTTTGCCACCGCCCAGCTGGAGGACGACACCCTCAGAAACGCCTGGGGACACGTACAGGTCCATGAGGGCCTATCGCGGGACTCGGTGACTGGCCGGCAGTAGCCAGACTTTAGTACCAGGGGGGGGTTGCTATACAGGGTGGTACAGATGGTTGGTGAGGAGGCGTAACAGTTGGCCGTTCCAAGACCATTTTTGAGCAAAGTCCTCTATATGACACACACCCACCTTCTGGGGGCCCATCTGAGCATGGACAACACGAGGGATAGAATCCTAAACAGGTTTTACTGGCCGGGGGTGAAAAGGAACGCAGAGGACTACTGCCGGGCATGGCCCCAGTGCCAACGCACCACCCCGAGACCCTCGGTACGGAATCCCCTCATTCCTATGCCGCTAATAGAAGTCCCGTTCGACCGGCTTGGTTTAGACATCGTAGGCCCCCTCCCCCGGACTAGCCGAGGCCACCGCTACATTTTAGTTATGGTGGATTACGCCACCCGCTACCCAGAGGCAGTTCCTCTCCGTGCCGCCACAGCCAAGGCGGTGGCGAGGGAGCTAATGAATTTATTTAGCAGGGTGGGGATAGTCAGAGAGATCCTGACGGATCAAGGATCCTGTTTTATGTCCCGGGTTTTAAAAGACCTCCTTAGTATGTTGCAGATCCGCCACCTCCGGACCTCTGTCTACCACCCCCAGACCGACGGGTTGGTGGAGAGGTTCAACAAGACCCTGAAATCCATACTAAAGAAGGTCATGGAAGTGGATGGAAAGGAACTGGGACCAGCTGCTTCCGCTCGTCCTGTTTGCCATCCGAGAAGTACCCCAGGCCTCCACGGGATTCTCGCCCTTCAAACTCCTCTACGGCCGGCAACCAAGAGGGCTGCTCGACATCGTCCGGGACGCCCGGGAGAGCCAACCATTCCCCCACCGCGCCGTCATCGAGCACGTGGAGCAGATGCGGGGCCGGATGGCACAGATCTGGCCCATGTTCCGGGAGCACCTCGGACAAGCCCAGCAAGCCCAAGCCCGCGTGTACAACCGGGGGGCCCAACTCCGCACCTTCAACCCAGGGGACCAGGTACTCGTCCTCGTCCGGACCACAGAGTGCTAGTTCCTGGCCAAAGGGCAGGGTCCCTATGATGTCATCAACTGGGTCAGCGACGTCAACTACCAGGTACGGCAACCGGGAAGACGCAAGGCCGTCCAGATTTACCACGTCAACCTGCTGAAGCGGTGGCAACCACCGACAGCCCCGTGGGAGCCAGCCCTCTTGTCCCTGTCCACTCGACTACCCCTGCCCGAGTTACCTGTGGGGGAGCATCTGAGCCCAAGCCAAACCCAGGACATTAGGGAAGTGGTCCTCCGACACCTCGATGTCTTCTTTGAGCGGCCCGGGAGGACCACAACCGTCAGCCATGACATCAGGACGGAGCCGGGAATCCGAGTCCGACTCCGGCCCTACCGTATTCTTGAAACGCGGCGGGCTGCCATCCGGACGGAGGTCACACGCATGCTACGTGCTTGTGACGAGCAGTATATGCTCTACC
>OLKM01000808.1:147500-157500 GCA_900291075.1 Melanogrammus aeglefinus
CTGTTTGGTACGTCCCTGTTTGGTACGTCCCTGTTCGGTACATCCCTGTTTGGAACATCCCTGTTTGGAACATCCCAGCCTGATACAAGGACCTGTACATATGGAGATCGTTGATGAACAAGATGAATAATTCCACAATGCTAAAAGAATGAGCAATGAGAGTAAATAAACCAACTAAACTGTAAACAAAGTGCCCGACAGTAGGCTACATAAAGTGACTATGAATTAAAGTGCCTATCATTGTTAGCACAAACAGAGGATCATGGCCAGTAGTCCAATATACGTATGTAGTCAAAACAACGTTATGGTAGCCAACCAACTATGTTGGTTGATCTGCTGCTTTCAAAACATAATCTCAACGGCACTGCAGAGCAATGCTTCCTATTGGCGCTATGGGCGGCATCTGACACGCTGTCGTGTTTTCGGCTTAATGCATTCACTTGAGAAAATAAATCCTGCTCTGTTTTTCTGAATCAATGCGATACATCAGAATCCTGCCTACTTATTTTTTTTATAAAGCGCGTGATTTGTGCGATTTCAAAGTCACTCGCATACGATTTATAACTTGCACGCGTGCTCTGGTTAGTCCCATGCATACTTTAAGTAAAGCTAAATGCACTAAAGCGTGCGTGCGACTTACAGTATTACTAATACTACTTTGCAGTACTACAGTAAGACAATGTTTTGCCTTACATGAATACAAATATAAGTACTGTCATTGCACATGTTGTTATTCTCCTGGCAGATGGTACCAAGACGGGATCGTAAGCAACAGAGTGATGGGGTAGGTAGGCAGGTCTTAGGGTAGGTAGGCCTTAGGGTAGGAAGGCAGGTCTTAGGGTAGGTAGGCAGGTCTTAGGGTAGGTAGGCAGGTCTTAGGGTAGGTAGGCAGGTCTTAGGGTAGGTAGGCAGGTCTTAAGGTTGGTAGGCAGGTCTTAGGGTAGGTAGGCAGGTCTTAAGGTTGGTAGGCAGGTCTTAGGGTAGGTTAGCAGGCCTTAAGGTTGGTAGGCAGGTCTTGGGGTAGGTAAGCAGGCCTTAAGGTAGGTAGGCAGGTCTTAGGGTAGGTAGGCAGGTCTTGGGGTAGATAGGCAGGTCTTAAGGTTGGTAGGCAGGTCTTGGGGTAGGTAGGCAGGCCTTAAGGTAGGTAGGCAAGTCTTAGGGTAGGTGGGCAGGTCTTAGGGTCGGTGGGCTAGCTCGTTGCTCCACCCAGAACTCCTCTCACCCCCTCCCAAAAGTTCCCACCTAACGCAAAATGGCGCCCTACTTAAACTAATATAAAAACCTCTGAGCGGGGCTAAGAGATCCTGGATGCTACATCATTATTTCCTACAGTTATGGTTCATAGCTTCAGTACATACTCTAATCTTCAGATACATAGCAGTTTATTGTTCCCATCTTCAGATATATATGAGGGCCTGGCTTTGTAATTATGTTTACCACATTTTGTCCCTTAAGTAAATAAGCACGTCAACTTCACTAATAATGATAAGAATAATAACTTAAATTCATATAGCGCCTTTCAAGGTACCCAAGGACACTTAAACTGTCAGGGGGACATCTGACATGTGGGATCTGGAAAAGGCTGTGTACATTTATACAGCCTTATCCCCCTAAAGGAGGATGATGTCTCTACCATGACCTATAGAGAGCAAGCCAAGCCAAGAAGACTTTAAGGGAGAGGAGGGCTAAAACCTGATCCCCTCAAGCATGGCTGACACATTTTCCAAGGTGATCAGAGTTTTATCTTATACATATTGAGAAACTCATTCAAAAGAGGAATCACAAGGCTCAATGAAATCCCTCGAGCCCAAAGCCCAAGGCAAACAAAGCATATATTTATCACAAATCACAAAAATATTAATATTATTGAGATATTACGACATTATTTTTTCCAATTATTTAGTGTCCATCCTGACTCATGCTTGGGGCTCCTTGCGGTGATTAAACCACAGAACAAATCGCTCCACAGGATGTAAAACGATAGGGCACACAGAGAGTACTCGTAGCATGGTCCTATGTATCTCTGCCTCTACTCGCCCTCCTTTGTGCTATTACTGTGAATTCATCTGTTTCTTCTTTGGGTATCTTTCATAATCTGATGAAAGGCGCTTCCTTCCTCACTGCCTCCCACACATATTTAGGCTAGACCATTACAGAGTGCAGCAGCAGCAGCTATCTCCCATTGTTGTAAGTCGTCTCAACATTAGTGTCGCTGGTTGGAATGGTGCGACTCTGGCTTTGCGCTGCCAAGAGTCTGTTTTTAGTTTTGGTTTAATCCAGCACATGTATACTGGAATTGTGTGCCATGAAATGCCAGACCTTAACACAATCAAGAACACATGCTTTGTTAAAGGCTGTGGATGTATCCAATTATGCTGTTTTACTTTACTTTACTTCTTGATTTCGTACGATGATCTGTGAACACATATAAATATCAGGTTGGTTAGATCTGAGAGTTAGCTGGTATCCATTTAAAGAGA
Source organism: Melanogrammus aeglefinus (assembly GCA_900291075.1). Taxonomy (NCBI): domain Eukaryota; kingdom Metazoa; phylum Chordata; class Actinopteri; order Gadiformes; family Gadidae; genus Melanogrammus; species Melanogrammus aeglefinus. The sequence goes on from OLKM01000808.1 coordinate 149,981, forward strand.
TGGGGATTGCACTGTTTGTTTCCATCGTGTAATGAGTTTACAGCAGGACCATTCATTCAAGTCTCTCCTCTATACTTTCCCTTGTCTAAATTCCTTTCCAAATCTAAGAATCAGACGAATCGCCACACAGATCAACTGACACCATTTCCCTTCAATTCTCTCACGAGAAAGAATAATGAATAATGGACGAAAAATAGAAAAAAGTTTGTGGGTGCTTTTGGATAAAACTGCCTAGCCAGTGCCGCTCGTATGCGCGTGCATGTGTTGGACGAAACAAAGATGGAAGTCGCTAAAATTTTGTTTTGAATAGTAATGGATGTCAATGACTTTGCCCAAAACAGCCTTGGAATGATCACACTCCACGAGAGGGGGTGTCATTTATGACGTCTCGTCATAGAAAATATCACCGGAAATAGTACACAAAGTACAAAATGGCTGGTTTACAGCTGAATAAACAGTCTCAAATAAAATAACCCTCTAATAAAGACGCTCAGAATAACACTCAGAATATTGCTCTATGCAATGTGTTTGTATAGCAGTCAAACCTATAATATAATATGTTATTAATAATAATATTATATTCTATAGATATGTCCATGATTCAAACACACAATCCTCAAATGCGTCCATCTTGAACAAACAGGAAGCAGATAAACAAGGCTGCAGGAAGGTGTGAGGTGAACCGGATGCAGTCCGTCAGGAATCCTCCAATCACATCCATGAACCGGACGCAGTCTGCCTGGAATCCAATTCTCCAATGAAATCAATGAACCGGATGCAGTCGGTCAGGAATCCTCCAATCACATCCATGAACCAAGCGCGCAGCTTGCACACAGTTTGCACACAGTTTGCACACAGTTCGACAAAAAAATTTTGTGCTGCCCTTGAGGAGAGATAGGTTCATCTTCATGAATTGAGGGACACCTGACCCTTCACAATCAATCAGTGTTTATTTCCAATATCATCAAAAAAACTAATTAAAACATTAATCTAAAGATATTTCAAAAGTGATCGCATCTCATATTACATGGAATATAATGTTATATTATATATATATATATATATATAAAACAATACTAAGCATTTAAGAAGGATGCAAATGATACAATAATACAAACACATTTAAAACACATGCAAGCTTCGGGTCCAGTGTTTCCAGAAGAAAGATGAGTACCATTATATATCGTATATCACATATATTTGAATATGATATAATGAACATACTTTAATATCGTGTTCACAGGTGTCTCCCCATATGACACCACATTGTACACCCTCTCAGCCCCCCACCTCCACAACCCCAGAGGTTAGGTCCTCTGAAACACCCTAGCTACGACGGAATCATCAAAGCAACTACATCAGAAGACTTCAGGGTTAGATGTCTCTCACCCCCTCTTGTCAGCGATACAGTGTCCCCCTGTCTCATCTGGTCACTTGGCCGTCGGCTACACCAAAGTAGCTGTAGTCACATGAATTTTGATGATAGATTGATAGGTAAATGTAGGACATTGGGATATTATATGCTTTTACTGTATTAGTAGATAGGTGGGCTAGAATGTGAAAAAAAACTAACTACTAACTAAGAAAAAAACACATCAAAAGTTTGAGGTTGTTCAAAGTTCAAAATTTAAGATATTTAGTTGAATGTGAGTCTTATGCAACATGTAGTGTTTCATATGAATGACTGATTGATTAAGCCAACCATGGATGACTTTGCATCAAACGTCATGTTGTCAACCAGTTCAGGTAGTACTTGGCATCAGTATCTCGCCATAAACTGTGACTGTTAGAGTTTTTCTCGATTGTATACACACAAAAAATGGAACAATTCACACAATTCTGAAAACTTGAAGCTCATGTATCAACTACAAGACTACTAAACTACTAAACTCTAAGCACAATTCCATTTTTTTTCCACGCATATAGAAGTTCTAAATCACGTTTTTGCAAAACTCTAATCACAAATCTCATCATTTAGCACACTTGGTTCACCTGGAAAACACTGGCCTTCAAAATGCCACACCCAATCACCAATTGGTCTCACTCACTTCTCACCTGTTTGAACTCAACTGTCAAAACACTTCAATCATGTTGAGAGCATAAAAGCGGCCTCAGGTGAGCTCTACTGTGAGCTCCTCTGGCCTGTTCAGGATCAGAGGTGGGATACAGACCGATTTACATGTAGATCTGATTAACTTCATTAATATTCTTATTTTTATTATTTGTTGGTCTATGAAAAGTTTAGCTGAACATTTTACTGTTATAGTAACAAATACCGTTTTTCCAATCGGTTAAACACGTTTCCTGAAACTAAAGCTAAATATCCCCAAACTCTAAACACAAAACTGAAAAGAGTTAACCGTTTTGTCGAAACTCCACAAATCTCTTTCAAAATGAAACACTGCACCCAAAACCATGTTCTCTCTTCTCAAAACGGAATCTTTCCACCAAAACGATAAACACAGCTATCATATGAATATCTCTTAGAGAGCATCAACTTCAATTTAAAACACTCCCATCAAAAACATTGTTTACATATGTTTTGGCTTCATGAGGCCATGTTACATATTAAATGTAAAAAAAAATGTTTGGATATAGCTTCCTTTCTTAAGGTTTAATAGGTTGCACTTGTATGGTACAGACAGTATAATGACTGTTGCCATATTGTAATACAATACTGTGAATATATCATATGAATTTTGCATTGACACAATCGTATCAGAATAGGATACAATGCATATTTGTCTGTCCAATGGGCTCCAATTGGCTAAACTCACAATCCCAGCTTCCAGAGTATTACTGTACACCTATAGTTGATACTGCAACATTGTTGGAGTTCTGAGAATTCACTAATGTAACCTATTTTTGCCAAACTCAAAGTTCAGTAATTGCACTGAACTAAAATGAAAAACACTACAGTAAGAAAATGCTTACGGTGTGTTCCTGAATCCTCGGACGCCAGCCTTCCGAGTTGGAAGTCGAAAATCTCCCAGCTTTCTTGCGGCATTTCTCGGAGGCACGCCCACTTTTTGTCTTCATCTCTCGGAATTCTGAGTGTAGATTGAGAGCAGTGATGACGCTCTCAACAGAATAGCTGCGCCTGGGAAGAGGTTTATTTTATTTGTATTTGTACCACGTTGGTCATTTTAATGTAGATTTTAAATCCCCTTAAACACTTGATTACATTGCAACTTTATTCCGGTCACCAATTCATGCATTGCACGGTCTTGCTGTGCGTGCAATACAATGTAAAGTCGTGTTGTTTGTTTTGGAGCTGGTTTGCTAAAGAGACTAATATAGCTATTCTTTCAATTGGTTGAACACATTTTGCAAAACTTGGTAACACTGAGAAATATACCATTCACATCTATGTCAAATTATTAATTACTTTGTCTTCTATTGAAACCTAACAATCCTTCATCAAAATATCACTCTGATGACAAAATGATACACACTTGTATCATATGAATACACTTTCAGATCAGCAGCAACACACTGGTCTACATTATATAAAACACTGCAGTCTTCCACATTCACTCTTTTCATTCAGTTTCACTGGAGGCACGTTTTCACAACAACCAACAAATCTGATACTCAATACTGTACGTTGTAGTACAGTACTTTACAGTTCACTAAATTCAGCTTCAGCAAAAATATAACAAAAATAAACCAAAAATACACAACTGTACTGTAAACACAGAAAAACACAGCAATTGTGTATGGGTGGGCTGATGAATCCTCGCCTTGTGTGCCGAATCCATCCATGGGTTGACCTTACCTCAATGTCTCCGCAGGCCTGTTCCATTGCCTGCAGAAGAGGCATGCGGGCATGTGGTTGGCGGTCATATACACTACATCCTCAAAACGAAAAAAACTTTGATAGGGTTTATAAATTGCGAGTATACTTCAAATTGTTTATGGTTGGTGTACCAGTTCAGGACCAAAACAGCCCGATGGAAACAAACATTATCCCAGACAACGAAAAACGTGGGCTGCTCTGATCTTTCCTGTTCAGCAGCATCATGTAGTGCATCTGGAAGTGTGATGATATGTTGGGTATTGTAGGGACCTGTATTTGCATGATGGTGCAAGGCTCGAAGGCTTATGGCGACACACAATGATATATTCCCCCCGCGCTGCCCCGGGACGTGCACAATTGCCCTTTGGCCTTTTTGTAGCTGGCTGATAGGTGTTCAGTTTTGTAAGTAAGTGTTTTGAGGTGTGAATTTAAGTTTCTTCAATTACCCATACCCAATGTGTTTAGTAATTTTGAATAGATGTGTTTTCCCACTGATATACTGAGATGTCATTTTTGAACTACGTTTGAAATAGTGTGTCGTGTGTAGGAGCAAGTGTGTTGCAGAAAGGAGCAAGTGTGTTGCAGAAAGGAGCAAGTGTGTTGCACAATTGCAACTAAAGTGCAAAGCAGCGCTTTTGTTTAAGGAATGGTTACATGTGTTTAAGGTATAGTAACAAAAACTTCAAGTTGTGTTACTTTGGTCTAAGCATGTGTCTATAGTGTTCAAGCAATTGAAAAAAAACTGAAAACAACAACTAGCCAATTTCATGACACAATCACAAAGTCGAACGGGAACGCTATAGATGCTCCGAGACCAGAAATTACCTTTTTTTTCTAAGCCAACAAAAAAATAAAAATAAGAATATAAATGAGGTGAAACAGAACAACATGTAAATCAGTCTGTATCCCTCCTCCGATCCTGATCACGCCAGAGGAGCTCATCTACAGCACAGCAGAGCTCACCTGAGGCCTTTTTTATGCTCTCAACATGATTGAAGTTTTTTGCCAGTTGAGTTTGAACAGGTGAGAAGTGAGTGGGACCATTGGTAATTGGGTGGGGCGTTTGAAAGCCAGTGTTTTCCAGGTGAACCGAGTTTGCTAAAAGATGAGATTTGTGCTTAGAGTTTTGCAAAAATGTGATTTTGAATGTGTAAACAAATTAATTTTGCTTAAAGTTTAGCAGTCTGGAGTCTTGTTGTTCATACATGAGTTTCAAGTTTTCAGAATTGTCTGCTTCGTTCCGTTTTTTGCAAGAGATTTGTGGAGTTCTGACAAAACGGTTAACTCTTTTCCGTTTTTGTGTTTAGAGGTTTGAAAAGTTGAGCTAGTTTCAGAAAAGTTTCAGTGTTTAAACAATTGAGGAAAACTGTAAGAACACAAATTGGTAACTCAGTTTTGGTTACACTAAACAATGTTTGTTTTACTTAATATTGAATGATGTTTTTGAGCACCTAGCAACTCCATAGTGTGGTTAGGTTTAAAGTTAGTCCACAACGTTATACATTATTCATGTACATGATGTCACAGTATGTCACATTGCTCATTGCACAGTTATTACACTGTGACAGGGACACTAACGTTAAGTCCATCTCAGTGTTCTTTGAGTAATATCTCTTCATTCAAAGTAAAAAAATAACCTTTTTTTCTTTTTATTTTGGTACCAACGTTTCGGCCCAGTACACTGAGGAAGTTTCACCCTCCCAATCATCCATAGCCAAATAAATAAGGAGATATGATGCTAAAAACAGAGTGCAGACTATACCATTATCTTACTTTGGGGTTTATTTGATGGACACCTGACCCTGGTGCTATTGCCCAGCAGCGAGTGAAGCGGGTAAGGTGCTGGTCCGAGCCCGGAGAGCGCTGCTCTCCCAGTAGACATCAGGGCCACATGCTCCTCCAACGTCCTGCTCTGTCGGACAAGGCTGTCTTTGTCCTTAAAGCCATGGTCGCTGAGCAGGTGCTCTCTCTCTCTCTCTCTCTCTCTCTCTCTCTCTCTCTCTCTCTCTCTCTCTCTCTCTCTCTCTCTCTCTCTCTCTCTCTCTCTCTCTCTCTCTCTCTCTCTCTCTCTCTCTCTCTCTCTCTCTCTCTCTCTCTCTCGCTCTCGCTCTCTCTCTCTCTCTCTCGCTCTCTCTCTCTCTCTCTCTCTCTCTCTCTCTCTCTCTCTCTCTCTCTCATGGCGTTTTCCTGAATCCTGGGACGGCACCCTTCCGAGTTGCGCTTTTTATGTCATTTCCGGTCTTTGAGCATTTATAGCGTTCCGGTTGGTCTTTCTGATTGTGTCATGAAATTGGCTAGTCCATTGTTTATTGTTAGCTACATTAGCCTCTTTAGCAAACCAGCCCGAAAACAAAAAACACAACTTTACATTGTATTGCACGCATAGCGAAGACTATGCAATGTATAAATTGGTGCCCGGAATAATGTAGCAATGTTGTTGGCACAAATACACAGAAAATAAATCTCCTCACGGCGCAGCCATTTTGTTGACAGCCTCATCACTGCTCTCGGTCTACTCTCAGATTTCCGAAAGATGAAGACAAAAAGGGCACGAGAAATGCTGCAAGAAAGCTGGGAGATCTTCGACCTTCGACTCCGGAGTCTGGCGTCCGAGGATTGAGGAACACACCATTACTCTCTCTCTCTATCTGCGTCTCTCTCTCCCTGAATTTAAATTTCAGCTTCATTTCGCGTTTCCAAAGCATACCAAAACAACAAAAATATAATTAGTTATAGATATAAAGACAAAACAATCAAATTATTATTTCTTATTGGTAACACTTTATTGGAAGGGGTTCTACATAAGAGTGACATGATACTGACATAACTATGACATGAAACTTTCATGAACTTGTCATAAACGTTAAGAACATGTCATAAACGTTTAGGACTTTGGTCATCAAGGGTCATTTGAGTTGTTGTTATGACAAGTTCACATTGTTTGGGGGAAATTACCAGAAGTTGTCTTGGGGATGACAAGTTGACATTACAGTTTTTTTCAATTGCTTGAACACATTTTGCAAAACTTGGCTCATTATGTCCAAACTCAACACACAAGCAAATCAGATACAACACTGAGAAATATACCATTCACATCTATGTCAAAATGAAACTCTTCTATCGAAATCTAACAAACAAATTTGTCAAAATGTCACTCTGATGAAAAAATGATACACACTTGTATCATATGAATACACTTTCAGATCAGCAGCAATACACTCATCTACTTTATATAAAACACTGCAGTCTTCCATATTCACTGTTTTTAATCAGTTCCACAGAAGGCACGTTTTCACAAAAACCAAAAAATCGAATACTCGATACTTTACATTGCAGTGCAGTATTTTACAGTTCAGTAAATTCAGTTTAAGCAAAAATACAAAAACAACAAAAAAAATACACAACTGTAAACACAGAAAAAAATTAAAATCACAATAAAATTCAGGGAAATATAGAGATTTTGATCTACCACTTTCTCTCCTGAACCTTGTATGTAAGGTAACATTCAAATTTACGAGGTGGACTAGATCCATCTTTCATTAGTTCCAGGTTGTGTCAGCAATATACTTTTTGTAAGCCTGAGAAAACGTCCTTTAATCAGGATGTTGCTGAATTTCAGGGGTGTTTGTAGCCAGGCTGAAATTATATGTCTTTGTTTTAATGAAACCAAGTTTTGTCGCACAACAAATCATAAACTGTCGCTGTGCAAGTTTTGTCAGGC
>OLKM01000808.1:163839-171339 GCA_900291075.1 Melanogrammus aeglefinus
TGAGAGTGTGTGAGAGGGAGAGAGAGAGGGAGAGAGAGAGAGAGAGAGAGAGAGAGAGAGAGACGGAGAGAGAGAGAGAGAGAGAGAGAGAGAGAGAGAGAGAGAGAGAGAGAGAGAGAGAGAGAGAGAGACGGTTGAAACACTGGGCAGTTGTGGCAGGAAATGGGTTAACCCAGATAGGGGACAGATTGTGTTTGTGTGGATTCAATGAACCCACAGGGTTGTGGGTTGGCATGAGAAATCAGAGCTTTAGCCTCTTGCCTGTTAATGAACGAGGGAAGCCTAAACAGTAGGATTACTCAACTATTTATTTTTTTTCTCTATTTTGCATTATTGCCGGGCACACTTTTCAACATCTATTGGCTGTGGTAAAGAAGATCTTAGTTTTTAATCGATTGTTTCCATTCTTTTCTCTTCTTCCATTGAGGTGTCATTTCTCCCTAACCTGTTTAGAATTGCATCCTCAAAAACATCCCACTTCCTCTTAAAATATATATTTAATATATTCTCTGTATATTTTGTACTGAATCATAGTTATAGTGTACCATGCAATCTTTTTAAGGACATTTAAAAGTCTCTTCTAAAGAACACAAATGTTGTGAAACTATTTACAGCAAATAACATTTCACCTGCATAGCTCTATTTCTAAATATAATGTCAAAACATTTGCGATTTGTATGTCCTTCTCCACAATAGGCATTAAACTTGTCCCACAACCATCTGACCAGTTTTTGGCACCATTCCTATCCGGCTAAATTGCTAATTTCTGAAAATATTGCCTCATACATTCATGACTAAAGACAGTGTACTAGTATTTACCTTGTGATATCAGCTTTGTGCAACGATACCAGTACAGGTATGAGCAAGTTAGCCCATTCACCACCTCCCATAATAAGGCTACAGGGCCTAACGTGAATAAAAGTTGTATATTATGGAGCCAAAAATGTTTGGTAACCCTTTGTGACTTGACGGTTAGAAAGGCAAGCCTCTACATAGGGGCAGTGTGCCTTTATCAACCAACTGCCATCAAACTCCATTTGGCAAGAGTGCGGTAGCAACTGTGAGTAGTCAGGACAGCAATAAACATGCTATGCTAGCTTCCTTTGGCAAAGTCCTACGAACGTCATGCAAGCCACAAAAATAGACTTTAAGAGTAAAAGACTGACAACCTCTTCTATGCAGCATTATGAGTTGTTGTTTTTTTTTAAAAAAAAAAAGACATGTTGAAGGAGGCGGAGGAGGGAGTGGTTGTGTGGTGGAGGAGAGTTAGGACTAAATGTAGTTCACACACATTTAAAAACAATGCCAATCATAAACGCAGCCATGGTGGTTAATACTGTGCTTTAGTTTAGCCTATCTGTATGGGTGGGATGGGGTGTAGGGGTGGGGGTTGCGTCTTAGAAACGTTGTGCAAGTGGCAGGTTAGATTTTTCGACTAAGGCTTCGACTAACAACTTCAGTTCCACCTCTCTCTCTCTCTCTCTCTCTCTCTCTCTCTCTCTCTCTCTCTCTCTCTCTCTCTCTCTTCTCTCTCTCCCTCTGTCTCTCCGTCCATGCCACTTCTGTTCCACCTCTCTCTCTCTCTCTCTCTCTCTCTCTCTCTCTCTCTCTCTCTCTCTCTCTCTCTCTCTCTCTCTCTCTCTCTGTCATTCTGTCATATGTCGTTTTCTGGACACTTTTTCTCTGACACAGCGTACTCCGATCCATTATTTTCACTATTGCCTTAATTTGCTCGCATTTACACATTTTTCTTTGCCTTCTTGTGCAAAGTAGGCGTAGAGAGCGTGCTCTGGAAAGGCAGTTTAGAATCATACTGGAGGCTGATCTATGGAGGATCTCTGTAACGCTCCCTGAGAAAGTTGACTGTACTTTAGAGACTAATTCTGTTACGTTAGTTTTTTCTACAATACATTGACTTCTAGCACTGTGGGTATCCATTATATGTGCATGCGTGTTGTGACATGCATTATGTCTGAGGTGATTGATGAAAGTCAACAGCATTCACAATCTTTAAGCGTGTCAAAGTTTTTTGCCCCTGAAACAGGAACACACTGAGAAGTGAATATCTCTTTCTCACTTGCAGCACAGCGCCTCTTATTTTTTTAACTTATAAACGCTCCACGTCTAAGAAAGATTATGGGCTATGACTATCATCTCAAAGCCGCGTATGACAAACAAAAGGGATAAAATGTTAGCAATGCCAACGTAGCATTGTCAAGCTATCGAAGGAAGACTTGTGACACTGAACTCCGGTCAGCGTAATTGTAGAGAGAGAGAGAGAGACAGAAGCTAAGTGGTAACTTCACTGCTAAAAGTGACCCATCCTGTAACCACCACATTAAAGTAAGCGTCTGCAGTGTGTGTGTATGTGTGTGTGTGTGTGTGTTTGTGTGTGTGTGTGTGTGTGTGTCTCTTCTATGTCGTCAGAAGAACAACAGCTAAGAGGATCTAATTGGTAACCATGACGAATAATTATTTGTGAAATACAGAGCAGCAAAGAGGGACGTTGACTTTGTGCGTTCAGCCATCATCATCTTAAACAAAACCAAAAAAGCATCCGCACCAGTCCCACAGTCCAGTCTCTTGTCCTTCTTCAGTCCGTCTCATGAGGCGAACACACACACACACACACACTTGCAGACACACACATAAACACGCCTGCAGACACTGGTGCACACACACATGCCCATAGACACGCACACACACATACACACACACACACACAGCTGACCTGACAACCTCTTAAAGAGCAGTTGTCATTTCAACCCATCTTACTCTTCACACGAAGACCAAGCAACCTAAGTACCTTTGTTACACGATCTAAAGCCGTCTACCCCCAGACCCAGCAGGCCCGGGGCGGGGGGCAGTGTTTGGGTGGGTGGTTGGGTGTGGCCGGGGTGCGGGGGAGGTGGCTAAGGGTTCTGGGATTGTCCTATCCATTGAGAGCGAGCATTGTTCATCTACGGGGTCCCTGTCCCACCATCTCAACGACGACAATCATGACGACTATGACGACTACGCTGCAACAGAGTTCCATGCGCGGCGGCGTCTGCCATCACGAGCCCTGCGGCTGTTTCCCCAGCACCTTAGCCTTCACGCCGCCGCCGCCGCCGCCGCCGCCGCCGCCACCGCCGCTCTTAATCCCCACGCCTCCGCCCTGCGAGTGTTTGCAGCGGCACCCGGGCCGGCTGGCGCTGTCATAGCACTTCTGCCCCAGCTTGGCCAGGCCTGTGGCGGGAAGGTAGCACACCAGGCAGGGCAGCACCACCGACAGGGCGGCCATGAAGGACCAGCGGGCGCAGCAGTGAGCCTGGGAGCAGGAGCAGGGCCTGTCGGCGCAGGAGCCCTCCTCGTCCTCGTCCTCTCCGCAGTGGTAGAACACGCCCTTGACCAGGCACATGCAGGTGGCCGCGTCCACGAGGCTCCGCGCTGAGCACAGGCACTCCTGGTTGCACACCCAGCAGGAGGGCAGCGGCCGGGGGAGGGTGCACTCGGTGCAGCGACACTTCCCGCACTGCTCGCACAGCAGCAGGTGCTTCTTCTCGGCCGGGGAGGACGGGATCAGCGCCGAGACGGGCGGCGAGCCGGCGTGTTGGGACCCCGCCGGCGCCAATGTTTTGCCGGGCTTCACGTCCAGCGATTTAGAGGAGGAGGACGTGGAGGAGGAGGTGGAGGAGGAAGTGGAGGAGGTGGAGGAAGAGGAGGTGAGGGCTTTGGCGTTGGAGGAGGACAAGCAACCCCCCGGGGTTCTGGGGTTGGTGATGGTGTTGACGGAGCTGTGGTGTTGGTGGTGATGGTGGTGGTGGTGGTGGTGGTGGTGGTGGTCCGCGGTGGGCGTGGGGGCCACGTGGTCCAGCAGCCGCTGGTCGGACGAGGTGCTGCTGCTGCTGCTGATGGAGCTGGGTCGCCCGCTGAAGGCGATCCAGGGGTGGGTGGTGGTGTCCTGGTGGGGCTCGCAGCGGCCCTGCCCTTGGTGTTGGTGGTTGTGGTGGTGGTGGTGGTGGTTGTGGTGTTGGTGGTTGTGGTGGTGGTTCTGGTTTGCGCCCAGGAAGGCCTCCTGACTCTGACCCAGCCAAGTGATCCGGCGGCTGGAGGCCGTCTTCTGGCTGCCGGGGGTGCTGCTGCTGCTGGTGTGGGTGGGCTGCTGGGAGACCACTGCCGGGCTGTCGATATAGTCGTTCTCCACGTGCGATGACTTCATCTGGTCGATGGGGTAAATGGTGACGGGGTGCGGCAGGTGGGGGTAGGGTGTCCGGCTGTCCAGCAGAGGCTGGGAGATGAGGGAGGACGACACTCCCGGGATGTGGTGGGGAACCCTGGAATCCATGTGCAGGCTGGAGCTCCTCATTCAGCGTCACGCGAAATTGGACTCTACAGCGGCATCGGCAACCTGGGGAGAGAGAGAGAGAGAGAGAGAGAGAGAGAGAGAGAGAGAGAGAGAGAGAGAGAGAGAGAGAGAGAGAGAGAAGAGAGAGAGAGAGAGAGAGAGAGAGAGAGAGAGAGAGAGAGAGAGAGAGAGAGAGAGAGAGAGATGTTAGAGAACACTGGATGTGTATGGTATCTTCCTTTTTATTGTCTTTATTTTGACTTTGCCAAAATCTTGTTCTGATGTGGCCTGCAAAGAAATGAGATTGAAGTGAACATTTGAAGACCTGATTGGGCTGAACATAGATGCATTTAGATGTAATATTGTTTCACATTACTACACTGAGTATACTAAGTATATATGATATGTTCAGTACTTTTATATATTATGGCAATTTTTATTTCTTTTATTTTCTGGCTCGTTCTTTTTTTAAGTTACTACTTTCACATGAAAGATCTAATAAAAATCGCACAACTTTTTTTAACATATTCAACGAAATAGTTACTAAAAAGACTTCAATCTCTAACGAAAAAACAGGTTATCACTTTTTCACACTTTCCTCGACTAAAATAAATAGGAATGGCCTTCACTAACTCTTGCTCTGCTTTTTGTTAATTTTAACAGCAATAAAACTAACACTTAATACGTTCCTTCAACAGTATCACACATTAATCCCAGTGCTACTCCTGGCGGGATAAGAAGGAAACCGTTCGTTTGTCCTTCCAGAACAAAACTGCCCCAGAAGAAATGCCTTGTTATTACCCAGAAACTAGGCTGGCATGTTAATACCACATACCAGCAGACCTCCAGGCAGCCTTTATCCTGCCGCTGACACCAGAACAACGGCGCTAGGGCCCAAAGTGCTTTCATTAAGAGCAGAGAGCAACCCAGAGAGAATAGGGCTTGCATGCAAAAAGACTCGAATAGGCAAAGCAAGATCAGCTCAAACCAAAAGGGCGAATACACGTGAATAGAACTGATATTAGGCCTATTACACATTGTAATAACACATTAGGGAGCCTTCGTTAAGGCGTCATTTACCACTAGCTATATATTTTTCTATCTATCTATAGATATGTAGAGGGACTATATATATATATATATATATATATATTTCTTATCAATAGATTCCTACTCATGTGTTCTACCTGAGTGGATAAATGTGGCAAGCTGTGGCGAAAACAGAGCAGACACCAGGCCCCAATCCTTGCAGTCAGTGCGCCTTTACTGGGAAAGCTTTTTATCGCTTCCATCAGATCCACGTTGGACCTGATGTGTCGACCAGCAACAGAACGGTGTACACAGCCCCCAGCAGCCCGTCATGGACCGCCTTCCCTCACCGGTGTGTCTCTGCTACTTACGTGGCTCTACGGAGCAGCTATTTAAATAACATCGTTTCACCGAAAGAGTCCCGGTATGTCCATGGAGGATGGACCATAAAAAAGCAATCCAGTGCTTATTTACCAGCGATGGAAACGATACAGTCTCGGATCAGCAGACTGACACCACATGCAGTCAGTCGTACACTCGGCGGTGGTCGACTGGAAACGCGCCTACACTCTTTCAATGCACAGCAGGCAATAAACTACATGCGATGGGTTTCATGTGTTTTTTGGTTTTTACTGTGTGTGTGAACGCTCGGGCTGATTGGACGTCGGTCCGGTTGAGATGCATTCGCGATCCCCAAACTAAGCCCCCGTTTTCTCCAGATCTCCCAGAGGCCTGTGGAGAAACCTGTTGCGACAGCGTTGGCTCGGAGACCAGTGATCATCAGATGTAGACTAAGCTCCAGCCGGAACTGCTGTGCCTGTGCGTGTGTGTGTTCGTCTGTGCGTGTGTGTGTGTGTGTGTGTGTGTCTGTGCGCGCGCGCGTGTCCCTCCCTTCAATATGTGAATGGACTGAGTCATAAAAAACCGGAGGCGACGCGGCTGCTCGGCGTACCTGAATCGCGTGTTTAGGAAGCCATTGTAACGCATATCGAGCTAAACCCTCCTGTGATCATGACATCGGAGCTATCTGTTACGAATTCGGAACAAGGCGCATACATACAGCCTCATGGATTTCGCCTTTTAAGTATCGCTTATCCGTTTCCGAAGGATAAGCGAGAAAAAAATGCGTATATGTCGTGCATAAAGGTGACCATGAGTCGTGTGTACGTCAAACCAAACACGAATTATGAAGAGAGAAGAGCCTGACCAGCAGGGACACCTGACACTGCACAAGCGGTGTGCAGGGCTCGAGCTGCATCGGAGGAAGCGTCACGAGCCCCGGGTGAAAGAGGGTTCGAGGCTCGAGCCCCTGGTTTGAGAGGGCTCGAGCCTCGGGTGACAGAGGGCTCGAGCCCTGGGGGACAGAGGGCTCGAGCTGCAGAGGAGGAAGCGTCACGAGCCCCGGGTGAGAGGGGGCTCGAGCCAGAAGGCTCGCGCAGGGCTGCTCGGAGCTGCGCAGCGAATCTGCCCATGGGCTATTCCCTCAATCGCCAAATGTCGCGTTGTCCCCGAATATCGCAATGTAACCAAACCAACGATAAGCGACGGTGCGCAGCGCGCTATAACAACCGAAATAACGACGATATAAGATGGTCGATGGGTTACAACACTATTTAATCGAGGGATATCTGTTTCTTTCCGTGCCACCACTACCACCTCGCTTCTGTTACACACGTCGCTGGTTAAATATTGACTCAACGTGCAAACACGGCCCGGGGAGCAGCTTATTGAGGAGTGAGCTGCAGCGGAGGGTTTTCTCTGTTGCCAAAGCACACGAGCGTTAGGAGACGTCTCACGAGCGTTAGGAGACGTCTCGCGGTCGTTAAGGAGCCCGCTGCTGCTTCTGCTGCTTCGTGATCGGAGAAAAACGTCATCAGAAATCCAAGGTTTCAACTTACTTTTGTCAGACTAAGATTCTCCTCATCTCCCCTTCGTTGCATGCGATGGGAACGCGAGGCTTATAGTATCCGATTCCCAGGATGGGGGAAAGAAAAAAATACTTCCATGTACCGAAAAAGAAGCAGAGATCGGATCAAATGGAGCACTATAGTCCGCCACTTGGTGCGTACTGCGGTGTGGACGGAGCTCTGATACGGTGTTGCAACGACCGAGGGGGGAAAGGAGTTTTTATGAATGGGAGGGAA
>OLKM01000808.1:176339-181339 GCA_900291075.1 Melanogrammus aeglefinus
AGGTAATTTTCTAGATAACACTCCATAAAACCACCAGAATTATTGGCAGCAAAACAAATACTCTAATTGAAAATGCATTCAGTGCATCTAGATATCTCTCTGCCCTGTAGATACCCACACAGTGCGTTTACATGGCACATTGGATTATTAAGAGACATGTTTACACCTTAGTCGGATTAAAATCTAATCAAATCGGGTTTCTCATAGCCGGATTAAAACCCCTAGATTATTCCATTGATAGTCGCATTAAGTGTGCACATTTACGGTCAATCGAATTGGGATGGGATTTTGCATTCTGCGCATGCTCAAGATCTTTTCCGGGGGCCGTGAGCCGGAAGTAGAAGGAGACGGTAGTCAGCGATTTATTTAAAAAGGTGGCGCAGAAGATGGAGGAAGCCAGTGTCGTGCCAATGTAGTTACCCCCTATAAGAAGTGTATCATCTTCAACATGCATTCAGTACACACTACGCTTCGATTTCCCCAAAGGCTCAATTAAAGTACATGCTTTTGGTCATCAACGAGGTTGTAGAGTAGTAACTTCAGACACATCTTTCAAAATAAATGTTTTTTTCTTGCGATTGGGATCTTTATTTATTCCGAACTGACGGGGATATTTAACAATTATTCGCATCAATTCTTTTTTTTATTAGCGGGTATTTGTTTTTATTAGTCTGACGGTCGTGCTTCCTCGCTGACGGGTAAAATTTCCTCAAACACTTTTTTTCAATTTTTCTTTTTCCATGTCTTCAATGGTATTGTAAAATTCATCTTGGAGAAACCACTCTAAAACAAAAGTCAATGGATTGAAACACTTAAACAGCATAAACATCAACTTTATTTTGTAAAGAAGGAAACAAAATGTCTCAATTTCATTGTTTTTCTTGCTGTTTTATAAATAATAAGCAAATTTTACCTTGAAAAACCCGAAAACCACATTGTATTGCTCTTTTTGTGTTCTTAGAGATAGCATTTTGTTACATTTCTTGTATTTATTCCTCTGAAACACTTGCAAAGCGAGACATTTTGCGATGAAAAATGGATCCCGAGTTTGAGATCTCAATCATGGGATATTGGCCAATATCCCAAAATAGCGAACCAATCAAATTGCACCATTTAAGGTAGCATATCACGTGTAGAATATATTAATCTCTGATATTATGAATCTTAAAGACTGCCTTGGATTCTCCGACTCTGATTTTTCAACAACAAGTATAGACTCGTAGTGGGGGTTATCTCGGCCATGGTGGAGAAGGAATTGGGAGAAAGGAACTTTAGCTTTGACTCTCTGAAGTCCAGATTGAACCGCGAAATGGAGGCGAAAGGCATTGTTTAGTTAGAAGCTGCTCCGCTGCCCGAGGAGTCCGCATATACGACCCAGAGGTCGGAACAATGGAGCGTTGGGGAATTGACATGGATCCGAAGTGAACTGACAGCTGTCTACTGAAAAAAACGTTCTCGAATGCTGCCTGAGTTTGTAGTTGTTGGTGACGTAAAGAGGTCAGCCGGTGGCTCTATCACCACTAGTTGAAATTGGTACAGCGCCACCTATCGTACCGGGGTATGATATGCTCCGGCAAATTAATTGATTTTCTCACTGCTGTGTATAATCTGACAATTGCAGTTGTCCAATTAAGGAGCATAGTTTAACCATGGCTTTAATCGGATTAGGCTGTGCATGTAAATGTACTGACAACGTCGTAGAGAAACTAGGCAAAAAAACACTTAAAGGTTGGGTATGGAAATCTCTTTTTTGGCCATTTTTGCAAAATTGCTTGAAGAACTTATCATAACCCAATTACTGCGACT
Source organism: Melanogrammus aeglefinus (assembly GCA_900291075.1). Taxonomy (NCBI): domain Eukaryota; kingdom Metazoa; phylum Chordata; class Actinopteri; order Gadiformes; family Gadidae; genus Melanogrammus; species Melanogrammus aeglefinus. Next base: position 178,146 of record OLKM01000808.1, read on the forward strand.
GAGTTAGAAGTACTGACATGAAAATTAAACAAGTCAATCATCTGTGGAACGAGCAGGGCTCGAAAAACTCCAGCCAATGATTTCCAGAACCACCGAGTGGCATTGGACAGTAAGTACGTCAATCAAACGGTCGTACTGCACTCCCCCTCCCCCCCCACTCCTCGCGCATGACCCCTTCGTGCACGTACTCAAAGCTTGTGACCCAGAGCAAGTTTCTGTTTGTTGTTATCCTGCGGTAGCTACTGGAGCTGGCTAACTAGCTAATCCACATTTGGACCATAGCACTAGAAGGCAGCCCTAAGCTCCAACCTAGCTAGCCTGGCTCGCTCTCGCGCATCTGTGTTCGCGCTCGTGCATGATTGCGCGTCCATGTACTTGGAATGGGTGGAGTCAGAGTCAGCGTTGAAGGAGAGGGGTTTGGACCATTTGAGTTGTGTATTTCCACAACCTGCTGGCGTTTCGCAAATCCCATACCCAACCTTTAAGAATAATGAAGAATCTCAACATGTATTATTTAGTTTCTTTCATGTGAAAGCAGGAAAAATGTAGCAATCCTACTATTATCCAGTCAGGCTTTGAAAATGTATTCAAAGTCCAAAGGCTTGCATTGACAATAACACATCCAGTCACACAAAGAACCCAAACCATCTGGCTTTAGGTTCTTCAGTTTTAGAAGAGAGACGGTCGCATGAAGAGAGAGAGAGAGAGACAGAAGAGAAAATAGAGGGAGTGAGAGGGAGTAGGATGCGCCAAAGATAAGGTCTACTATCTAAGGAAAGGTGTACTATACTGGGACATGAGTGGCTTCCTGTGTGTCCTGGGTCTGAAGGAACATGGACGTGGGAGACTACAGGGGAAACAATCACAGCAAGGACAAAATGTCTTCATGGGAACCACCACGCATGACGTAAACAGGAAGCAGGACCCATCCTCTGGCTGAGAGTGAGTCAGCAACAAACGTCATTAAGTTTACGTATTAGGGGATGTGAGTATTTATATTTGGCCACTACTCCTCTGAACCCGTTTTGCTTTTTGGGTGTGTGTGTGTGTGTGTTCGTGTGTTTGTGTGTTTCTATACAGATGTATGTGTGTGTTGTCCGTGTGCACAAGTACTGGTTCATTTTCAGGTACAACACACTGACAGGTTTCACATTGGGCTGCGGGGCCCTGGTGCTATAGTGCGCTTATTAAAAAAAAGAACACACCATCCACACACACACAAACACACAAACGCACACTAAACACTATACACACACACACACACACACACCCTCACAGGATAGAGTATGGTGAGTGATTGGTTGACTCACCTCCTTCCATCAGTGCAGTGTGTGTGATGCGACGGTCGCTCTGAGGGCCAACGGGCCGTTTACACAGGATGTGAATCAGTAAGGAGGTTATACAGAATGGACCGCCGCTGTTCAGCAGCCCTCTATTTATGAACACAACATCCCAAATTAATCCATTCGACTCTTAAGTGTTGAGTCAGCGGCTAATGAAAAAAAAATCTACTTCCTCAATGTCCTCAACCCCCCCCCCCCCCTGTCATAGGGTTAGGGTTAGGGTTAGGGTGGTCATAGGGTTAGGGTTAAATGGGGCTGTCATCAGTGTGTGTGTGGGTGTGCGTGTGTGCGTGTGAGTGTGTGTGTGTGTGTGTGTGTGAGTGTGTGTGTGTGTGTGTGTGTGTGTGTGTGTGTGTGTGTGTGTGTGTGTGTGTGTGTGTGTGTGTGTGTGTGTGAGTTTGTGTGTGTGTGTGTGTGAGTTTGTGTGTGTGCGTGTGTGCGTGTGTGTGTGTGTGTGTGTGGTGGGGGATGTGTGTTGTGTGTGTGTGTGTGTGTGTGTGTGTGTTGTGTGTTGTGTGTGTTGTGTGTGTGTGTGTGTGTGTGTGTGTGTGTGTGTGTGTGTGTGTGTGTGTGTGTGTGTGTGTGTGTGTGTGTGTGTGTGTGTGTGTGTGTGTGTGTGGATGGGGGGATGCATTCGCCTTTCGTTGGAGCAGTATACAGTGTTAGACCATCTGTTTGCATACGGCTCTGTTCAGATTGAAATGCATTCGCCTTTCGTTGGAGCAGTATACAGTGTTAGACCATCTGTTTGCATACGGCTCTGTTCAGATTGAAACACAGTGAGCTTCCACAAGGATCAGCCTTTTGTTTGCGCAGAATAACTTTTTGCTTGTTGTGATGTCTACATAAAAATACCATATCATTAGATCATGATTCATAGAACTTCATGTGTAAAATAATAATGTATATATATATATATATATATATATAATATATATATATATATATATATATATATATATATATATATATTATGTGATTCTAATTATTACACTTAATTAATACTATTATTCTTATTCTTATTCTTTTTCATGATCCTGAACTTAATATTACTCTCATTATTCTAAATATGTATTCAAATGTAAGACAAATGACCAAATAAGGTTTCCGTGTAATGGTTAGGTAATGTTTGTTCAAATGTGTTTGTGATGGAAACATTCAGGAAACATATCAAACATCTTCTCTCTTATATCGAGGATTCCCAGCTGAAATTTATCTCACAATGCAAATGTTACGAAGCAAGCAACCATTTATACAAACTTGCTTGTCCCTGAGTCTATGTGATTAATTTGAGAAAACTGTGAAATCGATTTCAAGCTATATCTTAGCTAACACTAATCTCATTTCAACGGTGACTCGACCTTTAATCTGGACGTGACATCAACACGCGTCATCAAGTATACTTAATAAGGCATTAACGTGACGGTTTGCAACATACATTTATATTTACATTTAGGGCATTCAGACGCTTTTATCCAAAGCGACTTACAAAAAGTACATCTGTCAGAAGAAGGTGAAACAGTATATCGCTGTCGTTACAGTAAGGATGTTCAGAGAAGCACTAACAATCGTTTAACCCATTTCCTGCATACAACAATGATCGCTAGGACAATAACCTCCGAAAGACAACTTTATCATCCTTGATGAGATCGATGGAAACGTCATTGTGCATGAAGACGTCCAGTAGTGACAGTGACAAACTCCTCTCTGCTAACACTGTACTCTCACAACGTTCTCCTCCGCTGCGTATAGGTCTGGGTACTGACCCCACAGACCCCCTCCTCCACGTGTGAGCTCAGCCCAAGGGGACGTAGTCGTGTTCTTTGATCCGACTCAAGAACTACACCCAGC
>OLKM01000808.1:211405-219044 GCA_900291075.1 Melanogrammus aeglefinus
GATTAAAGATCACATTTTACCAGCTAATATTAATGTTAGGAAATGGATACATACATTTCTGAATTTGTTTTGTATTACGTTTTCATATAATTAAATATGCATACAAGTAGATGTATATCTTAACGGGAACTATATCTGACTGTTAAGTCAAAGCAGCATGTCATGTAACACTATTGTAGAAGTACCCCCAAATGCAATTATTAAGCCTAAAAATGCATGATATGGGATCTTTAACGTCCAAAGACCCAACCAAACCCTCTCTCTGGGCTGCTTCTATGGTGTGGACGGGTCGGGGCAGGAAGTACCCAGCTGTCCGCTGCTGGGTCTACAGGGTGTGGACGAGACGGGGCAGGAAGTACACAGCCTTCCACTGCTGGGTCTACAGGGTGTGGACGGGGCGGGGCAGGAAGTACACAGCCTTCCACTGCTGGGTCTACAGGGTGTGGACGGGGCGGGGCAGGAAGTACACAGCCTTCTGCTGCTGCTGGGTGCTGGGCCCTGCTTTTGGCTGCCCGCTCCGCTTCAGGCCCACGTACCACCCGGGACTCCCGCGCGAGACATACGTGTTGTAGTGGTTCTCCTCGTACGTCTCCAGGAAGTAGCACTGGTCATCCACCACCAGCTGCTTGGAGAGAGAGCGGGAGACGCGGGGAGAGAGAGGAGAGAGAGAGAGAGAGAGAGAGACCACCAGCTGCTTGGAGAGAGAGAGGGAGACGGGGGAGGAGAGAGAGAGAGAGAGAGAGAGAGAGAGGAGAGAGAGAGAGAGAGAGAGAGAGAGAGAGAGAGAGAGAGAGAGAGAGAGAGAGAGAGAGAGAGAGAGAGACATATAGGAATGGATGAGGAGAGAATACACATTTCTGAATATCATAAAACCCTTTATCTTAAAATAAATATATTGTTAAACACACACAATCTCAACGAGAGAGAGAGACAAACACACACACACACACACACACACACGCACGCACGCACGCACGCACGCACGCGCGCGCACGCACGCACGCACGCACGCACACACACACACACACACACACACACACACACACACACACACACACACACACACACACACACACACACACACACACACACACACACACACACACACACACACACACACACACACACACACACACACACACACACACACACACACACACACACACAAGAACAACAAGTACAAATGACATTACACTACTGGGATGATCTTTCACGAGTAATACACAACAGATGATGACAGATTAGTAATCATGATTATTTATTGCGTACTAAAAAATAATTGAACAATGGTTCACTCATAAGATAGATGGAAAACAGTTTTCAGTTTCTAGATCACATCACCATGTGGCAGTAGCTCTTTGAGGCTATGCCGAGGACCTCGTCGAAACCACACTTTTAATATTCCCTTCCAACTTGTAAAGGTCATTGTGCTTTAATTAAGCACATTACAGTTAGTTTGAACACAATAAGTGTCACGCCGCGTCCTGCTACGCGGTCCAACACCGCCACCTAGCGGCTACCTGACGCTAGTGGCCCTTCTCCCGGCACACCAGGCTCCAATTCGGCAATCATCATGCCCTACTTCAGCCGGGGATTCCCCATCAGCCGGCGCCAGTTCGTCGCTTTACTACGCCCTCAGGTCAGTATCGGTCCTACAGCGTTTAACCAAGTTCAGGCCCGTTTTCCCTTTTTCCCCAGTTAAACCCTCTTCCCTCTCCTGTAGCTCTACCGTCCGTCACCCTGTTGGCCCGTCCCTGTTTGCCGAATTCCTCGGCCTGTCTGAGCCTACCCCGGCTGCCTCCAACCCCTGCCTGTCTGACTCACCTCCCGGTTTCCTGATCCTCGCCTGTCCGAACTACCCCGCCTGCCTCTCCGACCCCTGCTGTCTGACCTCTCCTGCGGGTTCCTGATCCCTGCCTGTCTGACTATCCTGCCTGCTCTCCGACCCACCCGCCCTGTCCGACTATTCGCCTGCCCACCAATATAAAACCCGTTCCACGTATACGCCTCGGTCTCTCTGTGTCCCGCGTTAGGTTCCCCACGTCCTGTTCCCGATAACAGTACGAAACTGAGCCAACATGGGCGACCCAGCGGACAACAGAGACATTCCGCCAGGTGATCTCCAGATCAGGGACGCCTCCTGGGGCAGCACGAGCAGACCCTGCAGGAGGATCACCTCCCCACCTACGTGAGGTGAGCATCGCGGTACGGGCCCCATGCGCCCCCGCCTCTCCGGAACCCCCCATCCCCTGACCCCTCTTCCTTCGGCTTCCTCCCGGGAGCCGTTGTTATTCCAGCCCCCCGGAACGCTACGAAGGGACCTGGTTCTGTCGGTCCTTCCTCCTGCAGTGCGCTCTTGGTCTTCGCCTACAGCCCCAGACCCTACCCCACCGAGAAAATCACGGATCGCCTACTGATCGGCTCCTTGCGAGGAAAGGGCCCTCGCCTGGGCGCGACCGCCGTGTGGGGAACGTGGTTCCGCGGTGTGCCGCTGACTATTCCGACCTTCACGACGAGATATGCGCAAGGTATTCGATCACCCGGTCCGAGGCAAAGGAGCCTCTCAGCGCTTCTGCGTCTTTCGCCAGGCGATCCCGCGGCCGTCGCCGTCGCCGGCCTTCGTGGCGTCGAGTTCCGCACCCTTGCGACGAGAGCGGCTGCACGAGGAAGCCCTGCAGGCGGTTTTCCTGAATGCCCTCTCGCCGGATGACGTCAAGGACCAGTGAATTCTCGTCGTATGAGTCCACGAGCCTAGACAGCTGATCGCTCTCGCCACTCACTTGACAATCGCTTTGCGCCGGCGAACGACCGCAGGGGAGAGAGTCTACCCCTCCCCCCAGCGCACCCGGTCGGGCCCCCACATCATCACCCCAACCCCCCCCCCGGAGCCCATGCCAGATCGGCAAGCCATGCACCTCTCCCCGAGGAGACGGGAACGCCGTATATGCGCTCCGGTTCTGCCTGCTACTGCGGTCTTCCGGGCCATCTCCGGGCAACCTTGTCCCTCGCTTTCGGCGGAAAAAGAACGGGGCTTGCGCAGTAACCCGAGGGATCCTGGCGAGACCGCTCCCGTAACCCCTCGGTCTCCCGCCCCCTCCTAGAAGCGGTGTCCTCCTGTGGCAAAGGATCCAGACCCTTCCCGCTCTCTATCCTCCTGGGACTCCGGAAGCAGATGAAGAGTTTTATCGATCAGGAGTTGGTTCTCCGTTTGAGGATCGACACCGTCCCGCCTTGAGCCCCCAATTGAGACTCCAGACGCTAGACGGGACGACACTCGCGCGCGTGGAGCGCCGCACCGCTTTCAGGTCAGACTACTCGTCTCAGGCAATCACCACGAGATCCATCTCGCTTCTGGTGATTTTCCAGCCCCTTCTCCCCGGTCGTCCCCCTTGGGTTACCCCTGGCTCAAGAGACACAACCCCGCCAGGTCGATATGGTTGTACAGGGTCGCAGTGTGTCGGACCCTGGAGACCCGCTGCCTGTCCCCAGTGTTTGCGTGCCGCTCAGTCGGCTCGGGCCACCGGTAGCACGGAGAGCGCGTGCCCAACCGCACCCCCAACCCTGTCCCCCGTCACCGGAGGCAGTACCACACCTTGGGGAGGTGTCAGCACAAGTTTCACGCCCTGTCCTTGCCCCCCCACCGGTCCCTTACGGACTGCGCCAATCGACCTCCCCTTCCGGGGCCCCCCTCACCGGGGATCGCCTGGTTCAATCTTTCCCGGCCGACGCGCCGAGTCTATGGAGGAGTACATCGGGAAATCCCTCACCGGTCGCCTCATCGCGGGAATCACGGCCGTTCCTCGTCAACCTGTAGAGAAGCAGGGGTTCTTCTCGTCCGGTAGAAGGATGGTTCGCTTGCCGCTGTCCCTGCATCGACTACCGGGGCTTGAACGACATTACCGTTTATTAAACAACAATACCCCTTGCCTTCTCAATTAGGTTCCGCCTTCGTCCCCCTCCACGGAGCCACGGTTTATTCACCAAAGCTTGACCTGCGATAACGCATACCACCTGGCGTCCGATCCCGGAGAGGGAGACGAGTTGGAAGACAGGCGTTTCAACACCCCTGGGGCACTTCGAATACCTGGTCATGCCCTTCCGGTTCTCACCAACGCCCCGCGGTCTTTCCCAGTCCCTGGGTCACGATTGCTCCTCCGGGACATGTTGAATCGCTCGAGAGTGTTCGTCTACAATTGACGACATCCTGGTTCTTTTTCGAGTGTTCCTTGAAGGGAGCACCGGGTTCATGTGCCGGCAGGTTCTTCTAGCGTTTATTAGAGAATCGGCTTTATGTTAAGGCGCGTGAGTAAGATGCGAGTTCCAACGTGCCATCCGTCTCCTCCCGTGGGTACATATTATCGGTCAAGGGCAGATTAGTATGGATCCCTCCAAGGTCTCTGCGGTGGCCGAGTGGCCTCCCCGTTAACCCGCAAGAGATTGCGCAGTTCCTCGGATTCGCCAATTTTTATCGGCGATTTATCGAGGCTACAGCCAAAGTCGCAGCACCCCTTACAGCCCTGACCTCTACTAAGAGTCTCTTCTTGTTGGACTCCCGAGGCCGAGACCGCATTCCGCCGATCTCAAGAGGCGTTTGTTTCTGCGCCCATCCTCGTTATACAACCGGAGTCCCCGCCATCCCGCTCTCCAGTTCGTAGGTTGGAGGCAGACGCTTCTGACACCGGAGTGGGCGCGGTCCTCTCTCAGCGTTCTCCCTCGACCACAAGCTCCACCCCTGTGCCTTCCTTCTCCCGCCGGCTGTCCCCGCCGGCAGAGAGAGAACTACCTCCGACGTCGGCAACCGCGAGCTCTTTGGCCGTCAAAGCTCGGCTTGGAAGAGATTGCGGCATTCGGGCTAGAGAGGCGAGCGGAACACCCGTTCATAGTCTGGACCGACCACCGTAGAACCTGGCCTACATTCAGCTCGGCCAAAGAGAGAGCTGAATTCTCGACAGGCCAGCGGTGGGCTTTGTCTTCGTATAGATTTCAACTTCTCCCTCACCCATACCTCCCGGTTCCAGGAACGGTATAGCGAAATGCCAATGATAAATCTCGCACTCCGTGAGGACATGGCGCGAGTGTCCCCGTCTGCACTCCCCTAGAGGACCTTGCGACCAGCTTGAGCTAGCGTCCGCCACACTCCCGAGAACATCCAGGCCGAGGTTGCACCTGGCAGTCGCCGACAGCAGCCTGGGAGATCCGAGGGCCGCGGTACGCACGGCCACAGGAGGCAGCAGCCAGACCCCGGTTCGGGTCCTTCCGATACCGCCTGTTCGTCCCAGACGCGGTACGGTCCAGTGGTGGTACTAGTTTGGGTCCCCACCTCCTCCACAACTCTAACCTGTCCACCTGGAGTCACCCGCACCCTTGACTCATCATCCGCGCGGAATTCTGCGGTGGGTCGTCCATGGCAATGCCGGACGTGTGCCGCGCGTTCGTTGCGGCAGCGTTAACATCGTGCGCAACCTGCGCACGGAATAAGACCTCGACTCGCCCCCCGTTTCCGGTCTGTGCTTCGGCCCACTCCCCATCCCCAGCCGGCCTTGGTCTCACATCGCCCTTGAACTTCGTCACACGCGTCTGTCCCACTCTCTGAGAGTAACACCACCATCCTCACCGTGATCGACCGTTTTTTTTCCAAGGTCCGCACACTTATCATCGCGCTCCCCCAAGGCTCCGTCCTCAGGCGGAGACCGACAGGACCTCCTGGTCAGGCACGTTGTTCCGCCTTCTCATGGGCATCCCTGCGGACATTTGTGTCCTGAGCAGGGACGGTCCTCAGTTCACCTCGCAGAGTGTGGCGCGCCATTCCTGCGCTGTCGTTCCTAGGGGCCACAACCCAGCCTCTCCTTCCGGTTTCCACCCCCCAGTCCAATGGACAGACAATCGGAGCGGGGCCACCAGGAAAATGGAGGCAGCGCTCGCCGCACTGTATTCTCCCACGCCAGTCCCTCTTCTTGGAGCTCTCAGCTTCCCTGGCGAGTACGCCCACAACAACGCTGGTCAGCAACGCCTCCTCCGGCTTATCCCCATTCATGGCCTCAACTGGGCTACCAACCAACCCTGTTCCCCGAGTTATGGAGGGTAGGAGATCTCCGTCCCGTCGGTCCAGCGCCCCACATGCGAAGGTGCCGGCGCACTTGGAAGCGGCACCCCGCGCTGCGCTGCTCCCGTTCATCTGCCGCTTCCCAACTACACGGCCAAATAGCGCCGCCGGGCCTACCCGAAGCCCCCCCAGTACGCTCAACCGGGCAGGATCGCAGGTCGTGGCTTCGGGCCAAGGACCTCCCCCTGAAGGGACTTTCGCCCAAGATCTCCCCGCCGCTTCATTGGACCCTTCGAAATTGAGACGGTTAGTTAAGCCCCTGTGCCTTTCTCGTCGGACCGAACTTTGCCCCCATCCCTCGTGTCCATGACCTACCTTCCACGTCTCCCAGGGTCAAAGCCCGGTCTCGCACCAGTCCCGTTGTCCCCCCCTGCCCCGCCCCCACCTCTCACGGCCCAGGATCATCGAAAAACCCACCCGCGGCGATCGTTGTCGATGGGACAGTCCGTCGCCTCCTCGAGGGTACGGACGCCTTACGCAGGCGCCGGGTGGCACCAGTACCTGGTGGACTGGGAGGGGGTGAGCGGCACGGCCCGGATGCAGAGCAGCTCACTGGATAGGTTCCGCGCGGTAGCAGTATCCTGAGATGACCTCGCTGCGATCGGTCCGAGGGACTTCCATCGGGCAGCTCATACCACATCTGGCTTCGGGGCTGTCCGCTAAGCGAGTCAGTCTGAGCCGCCAATGAGCGTCCGTATAGAGGGGGGGTGGTTACTGTCACGCCGCAGTTCCTGGCTACACGCGGGTCTCCAACCACACCGCCCATCGGGCTAGCGGGCTACACCTGACGCTAGTGCCCTCTCCCTGTCACACCATGGCCTCATCGGCATCATCTATGCTCCTACTACAGCCGGTGAATCCTCATCGCCACTACTTGTCAGCCGGTGTGATTCACCCATCAGCCGGGCGCCAGGGTGTCGTCGCTTACTACGGCCTCAGTCAGTATCCGGTGGCCTACCAGCGTTTAACCAAGCTCAGCCCGTTTTGCCCTTTTCCCCAGGTAACCCTCTTCCCTCTCCTGTAGCTCTCGGTCCGTCACCCTGTTTGCCCGGTTGCCGAATCCTCGCCCTGTCTGACATACCCCGCCTTGCCTCTCCAAAACCTCACTGCCTGTCTTGACTCACCTTCCCGGTTCCTGATGATCCTCGCCTGTCCGACGTTTACCCCGCCCTGCTCTCCGACCCCTGCCTGTGCCTGACTTCTCTGCCGCAAGATTCCTTGATCCCTGCCCTGTTCTGACATATCTGCGTGCTACTCCGACCCCCGCACTGTCGCGACTATTCGCGCCTGTTTCGCCACCAATATAAAACCCCGTTCCCACGTTATACCGCCTCGCTCCTGGTTATGGCTACTCTTAATTGTCCCGCGTTTGGGTTCCCAACCTTGCGCTTGCTTCCCATAACAATAAGTAAGCTTATAGTGCCAAAAAAGGAAACACAAAGTGTATGCAAAAAAATAGTGAGGTGCAGGTGCAGCCACCCTCACGCCCTGATTGTAGACCCCCATGTAAGACCGACCCAAAGCTGCCAAGAAGAA
>OLKM01000809.1:0-43771 GCA_900291075.1 Melanogrammus aeglefinus
AGAGGGAGCGAGAGAGAGAGAGGGAGAGAGAGTGAGATGGAGCGAGAGTGAGAGAGGGAGTGATAGGGAGTGAGAATGAGAGAGAGAGAGGGAGTCGGTGGGAGGGATTGGGAGGTGGTAAGAGGGAGTGAGAGTTAGAAAGGTGAGGCTGGTCAGCTAGTCTCACCGACTACCGCCTCTAAATGCTAAACACACCAGAAAGTTGACCAAATGAAACCAACACTAGTGTACTTTGCTTCTCCTCTTTCAACACAGTCGGACAATGGATGATTTCCCGGCTAGTAATGAAATAACTCAATAACCAAATCAAGATATTTCCAAACCCTTGCCCTGAAACATCTTTGTTGGCCAAGTAAAATTGTGGTAGGTTGGACCAAAAATAAGATAATGGGAGTTCTGGACTGAATGACGCAATGAAACACTAATGCACAATGTGTGGTCTAATCATTATGTTCGCCAGAGGGGGAATCAATACACTTTCAGCTGAAGATCCCTGACCCGACTGAAAACAAAGACCCACCTTGGACCAACTACTAAAACAATACATTCTAAAGAGCATTTCAAAGTCCCACCAAGCAGAAAAGAGGCCCACCACCATCCTGCCCACCACCATCAACCCCTCCTTCTGCACACCAGTGCAACACATACCGTCTCTCTGCAGGGAGAGAGAGAGAGACTGACAGCAGAGCAGCCGGAGCCGTAGGACAGTGGGGTCTGGCTGCGGCGCGGGCGGCCATGTTGGAGCCGGCTGGAATTAGCATGGCATGCGCCGCGGACTGCGTGACCGCGCGGTATGCTGGCATGCGGGCTATGCCTGGTGAGCGGGTTCCTTCACGCGTGCGGCGCTGTAATGTTCCCAGTGTTTCCCCTTATGGACGGAATAATGATATGAATTCGCAACCCTGACGCGCACTGGGATACAATACGAGAATATTTACAGTGTTTGCACAATGCAAATTGCAATCCAAAGGGCATTGGTTTAAGCTTACTGTGTAAAACCAATCAGAATAATGTGCGGAAGAGCGGGCCAAAAAATGTCTAACTAAATCGCATAAATCATTTTGCAATCATGCCAGTTGGGCTTGAAACTTGACTATTTACCCAGTTTCAGTATACAGAAATAATCATAATCCAGTTTGATTTGAAGAATTTCCACAAGCGTGATTTGAAAGCAGAGATAATCCATGCAAAATGTCTGCCCCAAATAAATCTTGCATACAGCAAAACCACTTGAAGTGTCACATATTTTCTCTATCCTGTATGTCGTCCCTCACACACACGAGCCACGGGCTGTGTAGTCCAGAGCCGACAGCATGCAGAGCCCATTCATTCAGCTCACGCGTCAGACTCCACAACACCAGACACCTCACCCTGCTACACAGACCGCCGGGAGGAGATCAACGCAACACCGAAAACACAACACCTCCGAAACCCACCACACCACCGAGATCAAGAACCAATCAATGCATGCGTATTTCCGAGTTTGTTCCTGCCTGTTGACGTCGCAGTCGCATTCGGGCAGATCGTCGGATTCGGGGCTGGAGCAGCCCGCCATGCTGTCTGTTCCTGAGTCCAGAACCATGGAGCAAGAGGACAACGTTCCCAAAGTCCACCTGCAGCTTGTGTCACTCCGACAAATCCCTCAACTTTCGTCGCTTTCGTCCGAATGCTCCAAGCGAACCTCTGTGTGTTTGAGTGTGTGTGTGTCTGTTTGGGTGTGTGGGTGTGTGTTTGGGTTGTGTGTCAGGAGTGTCTGAGAGTGACAACTGCTGCTGTTTCTAAAAGAGGACACATAGTCACCGACATGTGTCAGGCTCTCTGGCTGCAGCGACCGGAATGCCTCACAGCAAATGTGCATGTGTGTGAGAGTGCACACACACACACACACACACACACACACACACAGCATACACACACACAAACATACACACACACACACACACACATACATACACATACACACACACACACACATGGATGCACATGCATACACACATGCACGCACATGCACACACACACACACACACACACACACACACACACACACACACACACACACACACACACACACACACACACACACACACACACACACACACACACACACACCCAGCTGTCATGCGTTGAGGCTCCTCAAAAGCCCTTACACACAGAGTGAGGCGGACATTTTGTCAAACCGCTTTCCCTCCCACACCTTCCTCACTTCCTCGGGTGTGTAAAGACTCTCATGCATATAACAACAGAAATCGAAATGATTTTGTGTTCAAAGTGCACCTTTGAAAACCCTGCATTTATTCTTCTGTGCATCGGTACGTGTTCCATTAATGTTAATCCTGAGGGAACGGCAGAGAGACAGGAGGGGAGATGGCAGCTGTTTGGCTGGGGTCACCCAGGCCCTGCCTGTCTCACTCTCTAGGGTGACCCCTACTTCACTTTCCACTCACCCTAACAGGAACCCTGAAATCACACCTGTTCGTCTTTTGTGACGTTTGTACTTCTTCAAATCATCAAATGTTTCAATGCAAACAGAAAGTATTTAGTATCAGGAGATGTTCAAAAACAACTTCAGTAGAAGATCAACAATTGAAAACATCAACAAGCCCTATTTCCTGTTGATTGACTGGAGAATCTAATTGAAATCAAAGGGTGTCAATAAAAATTTATAGAGGGAACATTAAACAACATAAATAAAAGATTTGGAACAATAGCTTCTCTCCCTTTAACTCTCTCTCTCCCGCGGGGTTTATAATTATGACCAGCTGGAAGTCCACTTCAAAGCACAGAGTCGCCTGTCTGATTAGGCCACAATGGCATTGTGGGAAAATAAGTTCTGTACATGTGTTGCAATGTTATGTGGGAAAACCATGGTAACAAACCTAACCATGCATGGCAATGCATTCTGGGGGAAGAGTCTCAGTGGTCTTGCTAGCGTCATGTGACAAGTAGACCAACAACAGACCACAGCCATAACAAAGCCGGCCTCAGACAGAACTAATTATAACTTCACACCTCAACCGCACATTTAAACCAAGACCTTCAAACTAAATATGACACCTTAGATCTTGAAACTCACGACTAATGAAACGTAATCATTCATAACCGTGTTTCTTAACGTAATAATCTCAAAATGTTATAAAGCATCCATTTCTAACTTCAGACCTGAGACCAGAGTAACTTAGTCGGGATGTTCCCCAAACAAAACAACGACACTGGGTGGGCCTTTTTGAACAAGAATTAAAAAAAAACCAAAGATAAAAAGGCACGTTTATAAATTGGTTTTAACCACTGATCTAAACAAAAGTTTCCAGATCAATGAAAATATGAACACTTGTTCACCATCCTCCGACGTCACCCTACACCACGCGGGAAGCTAGTGGCGCTACGGGAAGCTAGCAGTGATACAGTTGGCAGCAGAATAAGACCTGGGGTCCGGGTTAGGGCTTGGGTTAGGGTTAGGGTAAGGGCTACGGCTGGGGTTAGGGTTAGGGTTAGGGCTAGGGTTTGGGCTAGGTTTAGGGTTAAAGTTAGGGTTAGAGTTAGGGTTACAGTTAGGGCTAGGGTTAGGGTTAGGGCTAGGGTTTGGGCTAGGTTTAGGGTTAGAGTTAGAGTTAGGGTTAGGGTTAGGGCTAGGGTTAGGGCCATGCTCTCAGACTCTTACCGTGCAGGGTTAGGGTTAGGGGTAGCACTAGTGTTAGGGTTAGAGTGAGGGTGGGGTAAGGGTTAGGGTTTGGGTCCGGGATCAGGCTCTTAGGCTCTTACCGTGCTCCGATGAGATCCAGCAGGTGCTGCCACCGCTCGCTGACCTTGCTGAGCTTGTGCTGGATCTCGGCCGCCTTGCTGTCCTGGCTGGCCCGGGACAAACGCTCGCCCATGGCCTGCAACTGCTGCTTGTTGCCCTGGGCGACGCTGATCTCCTCCTGGTAGTCCTGGAGGATGGAGAGGGGCAGGGGGAGGAGGTGTTACCGATGCGTGCCTGGGTCTGGTGTTTGTTCCACTCTCCAGGGCCTTGTGAGGCTCTCTGTGTCTGCTATCGGTCTCTCAAAGGATTACCTTCTAACGCTTTTAATTCATTGATCGTGTGATCTTTCTGTCTCTGTGTGTCACATGGTAACTTTATGAATTATGCATTACTTATGTGTGGTTTATCTCCAACTTGAATACGTTTAGGTTAGTGTATACAATGGATAGTGTGTGTATGTGTGTGTGTGTGTGTGTTAAAGTTGTGTAAAAAAAAAGTGGCTGCGGTTGGGTGTGTGTGTGTACTTTTACATGTGTGTGTGTGTGTGTGTGTGTGTATGTGTGTGTGTGTGTGCGCCTGTGTGTGCGCCTGTGTGTGTGTACCCTGATGCTTGCGCGCATGTGTGTGTGTGTGTGTGTGTGTGTGTGTGTGTGTGTGTGCGCTACCTTGCGCAGCTTCTCGATCATCTCCTCGATGCTGATGTCCCCGTTCTGGGAGACCTTACTCTCCATCGTGGTCAGCCAATCACAGAGCTCCTTGTTCTTCTCATTGAACACCGCCCACTCGTTGAGCTTCTCGCTCACCTGCTGCCGGCGCAGGGAGAGCTGGGGACGGACGGACGGACGGAAGGACGGACGTTAGGAATGTAAATAAACAGTCCAAGGCCTAAAGTTACAGTCTGATCTTCAAGGTGATTCAACACTTTTTTTAAGATACCGAGTCAATATTGAGGACTACCAACGTGACGGAATAAGGGTGAAGATACATTTAGGAACACGAAATACCACAAACTTTAACACTTAAATTAACACTCAACAGTGAACAGCCACCTTGGGTAATTTATCATAACTATAACTGTTTGTGGTTTGCGCTCAGTTATGTTCAGTTATGTATCGAAGGGAGTTAAGTCTCCCTTCTATTATCTCCTTCTTGTACTTTGTAACCCAGATAGCCTTCGTACCCAACATACACACAGATATAAGCACACACACACACACACACACACACACACACACACACACACACACACACACACACACACACACACACACACACACACACACACACACACACACACACACAACACACACACACAGACATAATGGAGCTAGTTGCTGAAATAAATATCTTGATACAGACGGAAACTGAAGTGAATTTGATTTCTTTCGTTAGAGATAAGATTAGAAAATAATCTAGTGTAATATGTGTGTTTGTACGTACACTGCGTGTGTCTGTGCCCAATTGTGTGTCTGTGTGTGCCTTTACCTGGTGGCAGATCTCATCCCACTGGCTCTGCAGCAGCTGGAGGCGTTCCTGCAGGAGTGTGAGGTCATCAGCGCTGACCACGCCCCCGAAGGAGTCCCTCAACAGGAACAAGGAAGTGAGGTCATCGGTCCAGCCTTCCACGCTGCTCTCCAGCTCCTTGGAAACACACAGCCAACAATGGTTCCACCATTAGACACACAGCCAACAACACTTGAGCTTAACGAAACAACAACAAAGGCTATCAACCGCTAATATCCACTGTCACATTTCAAATCACAGCATTGTTAAAGCTTCTTTGTGGCAATGAGATTAAAGCAACGTTGACATTAATCACTCGATAAGGAAAGCGGTCTTTTCAACCAAGCTACAATAAAATAAAACTGACCTTTTCACATGATAGGGAAACACCGAAATAACGGAGCAGAGACTTTTGTCCTGAACGTCACAGCAGCTCTGAATGTTCCCTGACGCTACAAGGATGTGAGGTCAAGCCACGAGTAGCCCACGACCTCTACTCCTCCTCCTCCTCCTGCCTCCGTCACCGTGACGACGCGGTTAAAACGCTGTTTCTACTTATAGTGATGTGAGGATCTGGAGCATCTCTGTGCGTTACGCAAGCCGCCGGCGCACAAAAGCAGCCATGCACGCCTTCACTCTATCACACACACGCACGCACGCACAGCACACACACACACACACACACACACACTGCACTCACACAGACACACAGACACACAGACACACACACACACACACACACACACACTGCACTCACACAGAACGTCACGAGGTCAGATGTTCTCTCTCTCTCTCTCCCTCTCTCTCACCCTCTCTCTCTCACACACACAAACACACGCATGCATGCTTGCCGGCTTTTTGCCCCACCCCCTCTCTTTCTCACTCTCTCTCACCCCCAACCCCCTCTCTCTTTCAAACATACTGGCTTTCGGTGCCTTTGCCCCACCCCCTCTCCCGACAGCGCTCGCTCGCTCTCTTGCTCTCTCTCTCTTGCTCTCTCTTGCTCTCTCTCTCTCTCTCCTCTAGCTCTCTTCTCTGTGTCTCATGTCTAGGTCTCTCTCTCTCTCCTCTGACCCCCCCCCCCCCCCCTCTGAGCTGGTCATGTGACGGAGGAGAGGTGCCCCTGCTTTGGGGGGGAAGGGGGGGGGGCTGTCCCGGCCGGTTCGGATTAGCATAAAACAAATGATACAGAGTTGATGCCGCCCAGACAACCTCATCATTATATTAAAGGAACAGTGCTTGTTTCGTTTGCAAACAGAGAGTAGAAATAGGATAAAAAATGTAATAATAAGTTAAAAAAAGGTCAAGAAAGGTCCGCAATAGTACATGATTACAAATATTACAACCAGCCTTCTGTGTGTTCATCAGCACTAATCCAAACCTAGGTCAAAGGTCAGAAGAGTGTGGATTGTGTGTGTACGTGAGTGTGTCCAATTCAACTCCTTTATCACAGATAGGATTGAAAAGACAAGACTTAAGCAGGCCCTCAAAACCCACCATTTCAAGATTGCTGCCCTTTTCCCCTTTCTTATCTTTTAACTTATATACGTCCTCAAATTATTTTATTTTGTGTGCACACCGTAAATCGTCTTAGAGTATTGAGACCATAGAAGTCTAATGTATTGAGAGCAAGCTATCCCGCTGCCTATCAGCAGGGGGTGCCGGCGTGGCGGAGAGCCACGTTGAGCCCTGAACATGGAGGAGTCAACTGAGGACAAAAGCAGCCCGCTTCCTCCCACCTTGCAGCGGATCTGCTCCGAGTGCAGCTCCTCCTGGTGGTCGGGCAGCGGCGCTGACAACTTCTTCTTGAAGGCCCGCAGCTTCTCCAGCGATGCGTCGATGCCCTTCTCACAGCGGCCCCAGTCCTGCACAGACACAGAGTCACACCCGTCAGCAGTCAGAGTCACACCCGTCAGGAGTCAGAGTCACACCCGTCAGGAGTCAGAGTCACACACGTCAGGAGTCAGAGTCACACACGCTCAGGAGTCAGAGTCACACACGTCAGGAGTCAGAGTCACACACGCCAGGAGTCAGAGTCACACACACCAGGAGTCAGAGTCACACACACGTCAGGAGTCAGAGTCACACACGTCAGGAGTCAGAGTCACACACACGTCAGGAGTCAGAGTCACACACGTCAGGAGTCAGAGTCACACATGTCAGGAGCCAGAGTCACACGTCAGGAGCCAGAGTCACACGTCAGGAGTCAGAGGCACGTCAGGAGTCAGAGTCACACACGTCAGGAGCCAGAGTCACACGTCAGGAGCCAGAGTCACACATGTCAGGAGCCAGAGTCACACATGTCAGGAGCCAGAGTCACGTCAGGAGTCAGAGTCACACACGTCAGGAGCCAGAGTCACACGTCAGGAGTCCGGGCGACATTACGATCCACACAACAAGAGCCACACTGAAAAACATTGAGTCTCATACACGCGTGGGTATAAAGCGGTCCTTATTGCAAGCTGTGGCTTTGGAAGAGTGCTGGATCATCATCCCTTCGGGTGGATGAATCCAGGCCACAGATAGACTCTGTGGGGGGGGGGGCAGTGAGCGGCAAGCCTTCCCGGGCGGGAACAGCAGGAGATTCTACAGTAATACAGAGTAGTACAGCAGAACCCAGCCGGCCAGACAGAGAGAGAGAATGACGTTGTGTGAGCCGGTCACAAAACTTCACAGAGGCAGAGGGGTGAGGATTAGGGCTATTTTAAGAGCCTGATAATCGGTGAAAATGAGGACAAAAATCACAACTATGCAGAGAGATCGGGATCAATCGATTCAGGATCGCCTTGAGGATAGTCATGAAACCGATACCTGTTTTAACAGCACCGAGAAGAAAGTCCTCGAATATGTAGGTCAGTGTTGTTAAGTTAAACAGCAGGACCGACAGTGGGGAAAGAGGAAAAGAGAGGGAGACACAAGAGCCGATCGTCCATGCTAGGAAAAAGTATCTTGTTCCATTTATCATTACAGCTAACTGCATGGAGCCAAAGGCATCCATGAATGCACATGTGCATGTGTATGTGTGTATGTGCACGTGCGTGTGTCTGTGTGCATGTGTGTCAATCCCAACCCATGAACTTTGTATGTTGCTGTCAATTTCTTTCTTTGTCGGTGCCAAAATGTGTGTGTGTGTGCGCGTGCCTCTGTGCGTGCGTCCATGCCTTTGTGCGTGTGTGTGCATGTTTGTGTATGCTTCAAGCATAGGCATGCATTTCATTGATTTAGGAATCCCTCCATCCCGACATAGAAGAGGTGCTCCTGTATATCCGTTCCTCGACAGTTTGGAGACCCTCTCTGGCCTCACTGCTAAATTTAAACCTCTGCTCCTCTGAAACCCGCTGCTCGCTTGGATAACATCACGTGGTTTGGCTGCTCTGGGATTCTGGGCCCATCACCGTCATGCTGCGGCAGAGAGCAGACTCTGGCTGGCTCGCCTGCCTGGCTGGCTGAGCTGATGCAGAGCTAGCATCACAAAGGGCTAAAGCTAAAGCGCCTCAGCGTTTCCCATACATTTAAAGAACAATGTCTGCGCCACCAGCCACACCACCCACCACCCAACACAGCACATCACCCAGCCCCAACATAAGACCCTTACACCACCAGCCCCACCCAGCACAGCACCCAAACCCAACACAGCACCCACACCACCCGAAACACACCACCCAACACAGCACATCACCCAGCCCCAACACACACCCACACCACAAGAAACACCACCCACACCATGCACCACCCACACCCAACACAGCTCTCACACTCGACCCACCATTCAACACCACCCAAACACCACCCACCTTGAGCAGGCCGTGCAGCTCCCTGCGCTGCTGGTCCAGTCGCTGGTGGGCGTGCCTCCACCTCTCCTGCGTGTCCATGAGCTCCGTCTGCAGTGCCGACTCCACCCGCCCGTCGGCGGTGAGCAGCAGGCTGCGACCCGCCTCCACCGTCAGGATGTACGCCCCCTGCTGGCGCTGGAGCACCCGCTCCCGCAGCTGGAGGAGCACAGGGAGGCCGGGGGGCGACGGAGGGGACAGGTTAGCTACAGGGGGCTAGGGAGGTGTAGGTCGTGGGGGGAGGTGGGATTGGAGGAGATGGAGGGAAGAGGTGGAGGTAGAGGGGGAGGAGGGGCGAGGTGGAGGGGGAGGGAGGGAGGGGAGGCGGTGGGGGTGAGGGTTTAGGTTGGAATGGGGAGGTGGAGGTTACTTGAAAGGGTGTATTGTAGGTGTTGACTTAAAGGGGGTCATGGGGTTGTGTCCCCTTTAACGAGATGTTTTATTCTAAATTTAGACCTGATCTTCCTTCAAATCTTCCATATTGGAGCTAAATGAACAATGATCGATTATTAATGACCAAAATAATTCTGCCTTATTTATCGAAGATAAGTCAGACTTCAGGTAGCCCGTTTCTGATCAAACGTCCCCGTAACTGTGATGCTATGACAACAGGGGGGTGACTACAGTCCCCAGGGTTGGGGGGGGCCCCCGGCAGTACAGACCTGGATCTGGTCCAGCATGGCGCGGGCCTCCTGCAGGGCCACCGCCTCCCCCTGCTGGTGGACGTCGAGGTCGCGGCTGACCTCCTGCAGCCAGCGCCGCAGCTTGTCGGCCATCTGCCGGTAGTTCTGCCACTGCACCACCAGGCTGTCGATGATGCCCCGCCTCTGCTGGGCGCGCCGCACCACGCACTGCCACTGGTTGCTGAGCAACGCCAGCTTCAGGCTGAAGTCCTCCCTGAGTGGGGGGGGGGGGGGGGGTCACAGGGGACACAAGTGTGAGCCATACTCTGAGTACTAATGCTAAGACTGAGTACACACTTAAATACTCTACATACTCTGACCTCTGAATACTCTGAGGTACTTATGCTAATAGTGGCAACTCCTAGTTCTTATATATTATAATATACTTTTTGGGTCCCATTTTGACTCCCTGGTGTTTATTTAAAAATGATGTTGATTCTTTCTCAATTCTTATTAACGCCAAAGAATAATGTTAAGTTTGATTGAATTTATGTTAAGAAAAAAACATTCTATTTACAGGTATTCATTTAAGCAATAATCCAAGAGAGGCCGTGGGTTACTGAGGTTTCTGAAGCGCTAGGGGGCGCTGTTCGGCAGATGCAATGATGGCTTTTATAAAACGGACACCAAAACGGTTACCGTGACTACCTAGTTTAGACTTTTACAAAATAAACACACTGCAGCATAAAATGCGATCATTTATTGATGAGCGAATCATCCGTCTTCCCCCGAGTCGTACAGTTCCTCAAGACATAAAAGGGTTGCCAGGCAACACTGGCTAAGATGCATCGGATTGGCGGCGCATTGAGACTCTGAATACATTGTTGTGCGGTCACAGTTGTGTCGTTTGTGGCGTATTTTACAGAGGCTTCGGTGGACGTCCTTTATCTAAAGTGAAGCTGTGCAGCGGTGAGTGTAGAGCCCTACCTGTCGTCCACCTGCCCCTGGTGCAGCATGCTCTGTCCGTCACTGATGATGGAGTACAGGATCTGCTGTCGGCTGAACATCTCAGCCTGGAACAGCTGCAGGGAAACAGACATAGAGGACAAGCAGTCAGACAGAGGGTCATTACGATTAGCTAAGAAAGGAGAAGGAGACATTAGGATCGATTTCTCTGGTTGAGGAACAGATTACACAAATGTTAACAGACGCACACACAGCCAAGCACACGCACTCACACACAGCTCAGTTCCAAGTCTCTACGACTGAAGTCTGGTTTCACGTGCACGTGCAAACACACGACACACACACACACGCACACACACCTCGTGGTCTCTCTGCTGCTCCATCAGACTGAGGAGGTTGCCCGAGATCTCAGCGGCCAGCTTCTGCTCCGTCTGGGACAGGAAGTCCATCCAGGCCTCGCACTTCTGCAGGAAGCTCTGGTGCTGCAGGAGACCCGCCTGCAGCTTACTGGAGGGGAGGGGGGAGAGATGGAGGCAGGGTGAATCAGGATGCACATCATCATAACGGGGTATCATTCTTGCTTTGAAAAGGCATTTGGAAAGATATGCATTTGGAAAGATGCCAGACACACATTCATAACCTGATTTACTTTCACTTTCACTTTCAGCGTTCAGTGTTAAGACGAATGAGGTCCATTCAAAAAAGTTTTAACAGTAATAAAACATTTTGTGGAAACGTCCACCGATAACCAAACAAACCCTCGGTAAGGGGGGGGGGGCTATGCAGAGTGCAAATGCAAGTGCAAATCCACCCCTATGGGGCCCTTCTCACGTCAACGTGAAGCGTGACGCTGAGGTGCCCCGTGACGCCCTCCCGTACCTGAACCTCTCGGTGAGGTGGGCTGAGTGGGAGGCCCAGGTCCGGTTCAGGCCCTGCAGCCTCTTCATGTCCCGGTCGCTGAGGGGCAGGCGATAGGCGAGCTCGTTGAGCCGCTCCAGGTCCGGGGACAGGCTGCTCAGCTGCAGCAGGTGAACCTGGGACCACAGCACACGCTCAATGTCAACAGGTTAACACACCTGGGTAGGTTGTATGGCTTGCGTTGTTGCTTTTTTTAACGTTGGCACACATTGTAGTATAATCCAAATAGACAGTATAAAAAAGAAATGTTTTCCCAGTTAAAAATTCGGAATTGTATGGCTTGAGTTGTGTTTTTTTTTTTTACGTTAGATTAAAAAAAAATTCATTGCATTAGACCATTGAGTATAATCCAAATAGACAATATGGAAAAAAAAACAACGTTTTCCCAATTTTCGGAATTTCGAAATTTAAATTTCCGAATTGTAATTGTCGTAAAACAATCAAAGACAATGGACTATAATTTCATAGCCCACTTTAACCCAGAGCCCCCACATGAGTAACCCCTTTTGGTTCATCTTACAAACTCTCTTGGTCTGATACAGGGTCTCTTGGTGTGTTTGCACGGTGCACGGAGGCTTCGAGTTTCCGTGGTTACCTTGAGTCGGTCCATGTGCTCCTGGACCACGGTGGGTTCCGGTGTTCCCACCGGGTCTGCCTCCTTCAGGGCCAGCCCGGCCTCCGAAGCCTGGGAGCACAGTGTGTCCAGCTGCCCCCGGAAGAGCTCGTAGTCCTGGGTCCCCGACTAGCGCCAGGCACACAAAGACACCGCGGGGTTAACGCAAGGATGTATAAATTGTTGTTTACATTTGTCACACACACACACACACACACACACACACACACACACACACACACACACACACACACACACACACACACACACACACACACACCTGTACCAAAGTACAGAAATCAGCATAGACATAAAAGATGAATGGCATGCACTTAAGTTGGTGTTCCCCTACATACACATGTGTACATAAGACATCATAAAACACACTCTCTCCTGCATAGCGACCATATATCAACTGAAAACTAGCGGTAGGATCTTGTAGGGCAGCAATGGCACTACTGCCCCTAGTGGTCAGATGTAAGTATCCCACTCTACAACAGTATGAACCCTGACAAAGACACAACAGAATCAATCCGGTCCTCACAAGACATGCTCCACGTTCTGGTCTAACCTGCAGTATCTCCTGATGCCGGTGCAGGCCGTGCTCCAGCGTTGCCAGGCGATGGACGAGCGAGCGGTGATCTGATTGGAGGGCCGCCACGGAGGAGGCGTCGACCTGGCTCTTCAGCTGCTCCCCGAGGGCCTGTAGCTGCTGCAGCGACTGCTGCACGGGGACCTGGCCGCCCAGGCAGGCCTGCACACACAACACGGCCCCACGCCATTTGTACCTTCCCCATACCGATTCCGATGGCTGAATTTGAGTATCGGCCGACATCGAGTTACAGCATCCAGCAAAGTGACGGTTCTAGAACGGTTCTCTTACGTTCGTTCAGAGCTAGATCATTTACATTTATAATCTATAATCAATCATTGGTGCATAGGCCGATACCCGATGCATTTTAGGCAGCATCGGAGGTTTCTGATACTGGTATCGGAAAAACTCTAACAATGCATCAACTCCAGGGTGTCACGTGAGTCACCGACGGCGATGAGGGCATAGTTTAATTTAGCTCACTCGGTGTTGCAAAAAGAGGAACAACGTTTTTTTCCAAGTCGTCTAAAAACAGAACCCCAAACAATGCAAAGGGAATGACGTAATTCAATGTTATTATGTAGTGTCGGCGACCAGTAGTACAGCGGTACACTGGTCTCCTCAAAGTGTTGCACACACATTTTTCACGAGCAGACAAAGGGCTGTGAGACTCAGTGAACCCAGAGGGACATTGTCTCAAAGAAGAGTTTAAATCTGTAAGGTCCTACATTCACTGTCTGAGTTCACAGCAGGAGACAGAACAACTCATACATTTATATTCTCCTCTATTCTCTCGGGCTTTGACGGCTACTGCTTTAGTGATGCCCAAAGCGGGCAAATCACAGGCTCTTTTTCCCTAGGACTCTCTGTATTCTCTGACAACCACCAGCATGGCCGTCTCCCCCCAGCCAGACAAAGAGCCACCCCCCCATGGTGTCTCTCCCTGGAAGACCGCCCCGTCAAAAGGCCTTTTGTCCCAGAGTGCTGGAGCTCTGCATTGTGGAGGACAATCGGACAGGATGTTTGTTTCATCTGCGGCGAGGAGAGGCGCTCAGGGGACCTTAAGAGGAGCCCTGTGGGTAGTTTGGACATGTGTAGAAACCATACGACTGCAACGCTGCGTTCCTCTAGTCTGGTCTGTGACTCTGCTCCCCCTGCATCATGCACGTACAGTCATGTTAAAATGACTTAAACTAAAACCAAACATAGAAACCTAGTCGTCTGAAAGGAATTTGAGGTTATAACTATGAATTGTCTGGTACTATTTCTGCATTACTCTACTCTAAAGTGATAAAGAATTGTTTATTCTTTTTATATAATTAGAACAATAAAATTCATATAATTAGTTCTTATATTAATTCAACGACAGTCTTTTTTATTCATAGTATTTTTGTTGACTATTGGTGTATTTCTAGAAAGATGCCAACTGTCGCGCTGTTGAAGGAAACCCTCAACACCACTACCATGCTCCCCTGAACACCACCTCCACCCTCCCCTCAACACAACCACCATGCTCCCCTCAACACCACCACCACCCTCCCCTCAACACAACCTCCACCCTCCCCTCAACACCACTACCATGCTCCCCTCAACACAACCTCCACCCTCCCCTCAACAACATCACCACCCTCCCCTCAACACAACCTCCACCCTCCCCTCAACACAACTACCACACTCCCCCTCAACACAACCTCCACCCTCCCTGTAGCAGCGCCTCCAACCTCTCCTCAACACAAACTCTACCCTCCCTACAGCAGAGCCTCCACCCTCCCTGCAGTAGAGCCTCCACCCTCCCTACAGCAGAGCCTCCACCCTCCCTGCAGCAGAGCCTCCACCCTCCCTTCAGCAGAGCCTCCACCCTCCCTGCAGCAGAGCCTCCACCCTCCCTGCAGCAGAGCCTCCACCCTCCCTGCAGCAGAGCCTCCACCCTCCCCTCCACTCACGTCACAGTCCCGGACCCAGGCGGCGCTCTCCTGCTCCGTGATGTCCCGGTCAGTGGCGCTCTTCAGCAGCCGGTTGGCGCGGTCCTCCTGCCGCTGCACCGCCGTCACACACTGCCCGCCCAGCACCTGGTGGCTCTGCCACAGGCCCAGCAGCGCCTTGCTGCTCCTCAGCTGCTCCGAGATCTGCTCCAGCAGACCGTTCCACCTGGGGGGGGCCCACCCGGGGGACAGGGGTTACGTTTACAGCTGGGGTTTGATACTAACCCCCCCCCCCCCTCAGAGTCACTGGTTTCACTTTATTAGTGCAGGATAGTGACGCACGGGTGAACGATCTCAGTTCATAAACAGTCTTCATCCACTTGATCAGCAGTAAATGTGGTTAAAGCTCGGGTAGGACGTTTGATTTGGAAGCTTTTTTCTGTCATGTATGTTGGGATTCTCTTTACATCCCGACACAACAAATATTTAAATCCTGCATCTGTGGCTGTACGTCTGTAAAAAGCCTGTTCAATCATTTGGTATATTGTGTGAAAACAACAAGGAGAGATACAGAGTGTGTGAGAGAGGGGCCGAGAGCGCTCGGTCTCCCGTTGCTCTTGCGTGGCGCTGCCGGCCCACCTGATGTTGACGTCCCTCAGGGCGCGGTTCAGCATGTCGGCCACCGAGGGGTGGCACTCGGTCAGCAGCTGGTGAGTCACCGAGCCGAACTTCCCCAGGCTGCTCTCCTGCTTGTCCATCTCCTCCTGCAGGCTCTGATCAGGGAGCACAGAGCCCGGGGTCAGAGGTCAGGCGTCAGGGGGGGCAAAGAGACGTACGCATTTGAGCTACTCTGTCTGGGGGCTGAGGGCACGCTGAATGGAATGGAACTTGGATTAATGAATTAATTGATTGGTTGCGTTTTATAAAGTGCTTCTCTAGGTACCTAAGTTCTTACCTAAGGTTTCAAAGTGCTTAACATAGTGAGTGTGTGTGTGTGTGTGTGTGTGTGTGTGTGTGTGTGTGTGTGTGTGTGTGTGTGTGTGTGTGTGTGTGTGTGTGTGTGTGTGTGTGTGTGTGTGTGTGTGTGTGTGTGTGTGTGTGTGTGTGTGTGTGTGTGTGTTGGGGAAGTATGACACCTCAATGACCTCATCCACTTACCAGTGTGTAGCACAGAAATTAAATCAAATACTTGAGTTTAACCTTTAATTCAAAACTAGGCAGACGATACTGTACATTCTACAACTTAAATAAAATCCCAATTGTGTTTCATCAGGCGTCAGCTCAACGACACACGGAAATGACCCATGAGCGAACACAAGTGTGTGTTTGTCACATCATGTTGTATGACACACAGTCATGTTGTCTCCAATGTGTCGTCAAATGTAAGGAGTGTGTGTTTGTCCCCATCAGTTCTTCGTGTCGTCGTCAAATGTAAGGAGTGTGTGTTTGTCCCCATCAGTCTTGTGTCGCCTCAAATGTAAGGACTGCATGTTTGTAGCATCCGGCCCGCGGCGGCGGCGGCGGCGTTGCCGTGACGACCGCGCCGCGGGACCCACCTCCAGGCTGAACACCTGCTGCTGCACGGCCTCCAGCGAGCCGTTCAGGAGGCGGAGCCTGGACACGGCGTAGCGACCCTCCATCAGGTGGCCGCTGATCTCCTCGGCCTCGCGGCGGTACGACGTCCACTGCTCCAGCACCGAGCGCAGGCTCACCTTCATCTGGCTTATCTGATGGCGACGATAATACACTCATTTGACCCGTTTCATTAGGTGTCATTCCTAAGGCGGCACAGGAGATCGGAGGAGGAGGGGGTAGCGGTGAACCGGTTCAGTGTTGACGTCATCCGTCAGGTCAAAAAAAGAAAAACCACGTCTGGATGATGGACAGAGCTCGCCTGGTTCCCAGGCGAGCTCTGTCCATCATCCAGACGTGGTTTTTCGTTTTAAAATGCATATGTAGTGTCCAGCACATCTCTCCATAAAGCGGGGATCTCAGAACACAGCCTGGAGACTGTCACAGAGTCAGCGAGGACACAGGAGTCACCACCGGGCTGTGGCCTCTCAGCGCTCGCCGCGTCGTCACGGTGATGAGAGTCCCCCTAAACCCAGGAGGTGGTGGAGGAGGCTCACCATGTGGTCCAGGCCGGCCCAGGACTGGTTGAGTCCTTTGAGGGTCTCCCTGACGACAGAGCAGGCCTCTCCCTTCTTTTCCTGGATCAGCGCACTTCCTCGCTCCTCTGCCTTCTCCAGCTCCTTCTCCTTCTCCTTCACCAGCTCCTCCAGCTCCTGAGCGGACGGCAGGGGGGAGGGAGGGAGGTGTTGTTATTATTATTCAACCTTGATTTCAACAGAGAAAGCTCCACTCATCACAGGACGTGGAATGTGATCCGAACAATGAGTTCACTGTTCATAGTCCAGGGAATTATGTAGAATTATAATAAATACAAGAATAGTTTTGCCTAAAAATGTTACACAATCAACTGCAATTATATTGGAGGGAATAGTTGAGTTCTGCTAAAAAACAGTAGGACTGCTGGGTCAGAGGTTCTGCTGGGTCAGAGGTTCTGCTGGGTCAGAGGTTCTGCTGGGTCAGAGGTTCTGCTGTAACACAGTAGGACTGCTGGGTCAGAGGTTCTGCTGTAACACAGTAGGACTGCTGGGTCAGAGGTTCTGCTGTAACACAGTAGGACTGCTGGGTCAGAGGTTCTGCTGTAACACAGTAGGACTGCTGGACCAGAGGTTCTGCTGGGTCAGAGGTTCTGCTGGGTCAGAGGTTCTGCTGTAACACAGTAGGACTGCTGGGTCAGAGGTTCTGCTGTAACACAGTAGGACTGCTGGACCAGAGGTTCTGCTAGTTCTGCATCCCAGGTGAACAGAGGTGTCGCCGTGGCAACAGGCTGGGGGCTACCTGGCAGTCCTTGAGTGCGCTCTGCACCGAGGCCACGTCCTCTATCCGGTGTTTCTTCTTCAGCTTGTCCTCCTGCAGCGTGAGCCAGGCCTTCAGCGCCTGCACCCCGTTCTCGTGCTCCAGCCATCCCTCCAGCAGCCCCTCCAACAGCTGGATCTGAGGCCCGGACGCGCACCGGCAGACAGAACACAAGAGAGTTGGGACTGGATGTTTGAGTGTAAGTATTATTATTCAGAACTTAATATTAGTAACTGTGAAAATATGAGTAACAGTGTGTGTGAAACTGAGAAAACTCAGCTTCATGGGGTCAGCATGTTTAGATATAAACTATAAGCTATAAGTATCTGCTTCATTATCAATAACTATAATTAGTAGTAACTGTGTAAATATGAGTAGCAGTGTGTGTGAAACTGAAAAAAAACATGCATAGAGACTCTTATATTATCATGAGAACAATATCATTAGAATTGATAGCAATGGCTACAAAACAGCTAGAGAACCCATTGGGCAGATTTATAGTCAAAGACATGGTTCATCATCTGTAAATATGTATGCATGCAAAATGGTGCCAATGTATTATTATAAACATGCATCATTTGATTGTATTAATATGAGCAGTTGCCCGGAGTTCAAGCGTTTCGCCACCATTCCTGACTCCCACACGTTGTGGTCTCATAACCCACACAGCACAGGTCCCCCTGAGTGTGGACCACCGGAGGCCGGAGCCCTACCTTCTCGTTGATGAGGCCGTGGAGGACCTGCCAGCGCCGGTTCATGGCCCCCAGCTTCTCCGCAAAGTCCGTCTTGTCGCTGCGCCGGCCCTCCACGTCCAGGCTGCTGATCTGCAGTACCGACTGGTTCACAAAGTCCACCGTCAGCTGCTTACAGGTCCGGTCGATACGGAACCCCTGAGAGAGAGAGAGAGAGAGAGAGAGAGAGAGAGAGAGAGAGAGAGAGAGAGAGAGAGAGAGAGAGAGAGAGAGAGAGAGAGAGAGAGAGAGAGAGAGAGAGAGAGAGAGAGAGAGAGAGAGAGAGAGAGAGAGAGAGAGAGTAATAAAGATAGAAAGAGGGAGATCATGAAAGTAGGGGTCAATAACGTGAGCTGGCACTATGTGAGTTATACAAATACAGTGTTTACAGTCGCTGAGAAGGTTGTGTGGCACACTGTGTTGGTTTTGCTTCATTTATGTCTTAGCTGTGTTAATATTAAGTGTTTTTGCATTATGAGGACTCAGAGACGTGTCCTGTCCCGTGACTAGAGACGTCCTGATGGCCGGATCTGGTCGGTGGTTACCTTGTACTTCTGGAGGAAGTCCTGGACGCGCTCCGAGCCCACGGCGCTGGAGATGCGGTCCTGGTCCTCTCCGATGATGTTCTCCATGAGGGAGATCCAGCTCATCAGCTCCTGGATGGCGTGGCGCGACGCCAGCTTCTCCATCTGCAGCTGTGCACGAGGTTCACTTCAGTTAGCTTAGCCGTTAGCTTAGCCGTCAGCACACATGTTGCTAATGAACGACGGACTGGGATTAGCTTTGAGTCTATATTTGCAAAAGATATGCACACACACATCCACAAAGCGACACACAGACAGACACACACACACACACACACACAAACAGACAGATACACACACGTGTGTTTGTTGAAAATGTTGAACACGCACACACACTCCCTCTCACTCACACACACGCACACACATACAAACAAGCACACACAAACGCACACACACACTCTCACAAACATACACAAACACACTCCGTCACACACACACACACACACACACACACACACACACACACACACACACACACACACACACACACACACACACACTCTCTCTCTCTCTCTCTCTCACACACACACACACACACACACACACTCATCCTCCTCCTCCTCCTCCACCGACCTGGTGCAGCTTCTCCTGCACCACGGGGATGCGTGTGAGGAGCTCCGCCCACTGCGTGTCCACCTGGGCCAGGGCGGAGCGCAGGCCGGCCGTGTCCGCCCGCTTCAGACGCAGCAGCTGGTGGCCGGTGCTCAGCACGGAGGACCGCAGGGACGACCTGGCGTCCACCTCCTTGGAGAACTCCTGTCAGGGGGGAGGAGAGGGGAGGAGAGAAGAGGAGGGGAGAGAGGAGAGGAGAGGAGAGGAGAGGAGAGGAGGAGAGAGAGGAGAGGGAGAGGAGAGGAGAGGAGAGGAGAGGAGAGGAGAGGAGGGGAGGAGAGGGAAGGAGGGGAGGAGAGGAGAGGAGAAGGGAGGGAAGGAAGGAGGGGAGGAGATGAGGGAGAGGAGAGGAGAGGAGAGGAGAGGAGAGGAGAGGAGAGGAGAGGAGAGGAGAGGAGAGGAGAGGAGAGGAGAGGAGAGGGGATGAGAGGAGAGGTAAGGGGAGGAGAGGGGAGGGGAGGGGATGGGTATTTGTTTGAGTTTTGATATCAAATGCTTCAATACCAATAAGATACAAACGTGTATCTGTGGCTGTCAGAAGTCTGTAAAAAGACTGTCTAAACGTTACATCTGTGTGGCTACCTAGCTGTTTGGCTGTACCTGCATGCACTCACTGCGCATTACCAGAGTCTTCAACAAGGCTAGGCTCAAGCTAGCAAGCTAGGCTCAAGCTAGCAAGCTAGGCTAAAGCTAGCGAACTAGTCATGTGTTTTGGGGGAGTGGTTTAGGAGGGATTACTTGTGTTATATTGTCTATCAGTGATTGTGTTGTAATGTCTGGAACAGAAGGTTTGGGAGGGGGGGTTCACTGACCAGGAAGGCGGAGAGGTGGTCCCTGACGGTCTCCAGCTCCTGGGGGATGGTGACGGACTGGGTGGTCCAGAAGCCCAGCCGGTCCAGAGCCCACCTCAGCCACTGGCTGAGCTCAGAGGACTCCCTCTGGTACCTGGGGAACACCGAGCAGGTGAAGAGACGTGTTTATATCAGTGTCTTTAGGACAGGGAGACGAGAAGGAGAGAGAACAATCTAGAAGGGACTGATGGAGTCATTAGCAGTCAGAGACAGGCCGACAGACAAACGGTGACACATCAACACACTTAGTCACCGACAGATAGACACAGACAGAGAGCTAGACAGAGAGCTAGAAAGACAGGGACCAACAAACAGGTAGACAGCCAGTGATACACCGACAGACAGACATACAGACAGATACAGTGACAGACAAACAGACAGACGATCGGGCAGACAGACAGACAGACAGACAGACAGACAGACAGACAGACAGACCGTCAGACAGACTCTCAGACAGTGAAGCACAAACAGACACAGACAGACGTACAGGGTGAAAGAGACAGCCAGGAGCCCAGGCAGACTGACCTGCTCCAGTGCTTGAGGGTGGAGTCGAGGCGGTGCAGCTCTCGGTTGACCTTGGTGGTGGAGCAGAGCCAGTGCTCCCCCAGCGTGGTGAGCTGGGTCTCCAGGTCCCCACAGCACACGCTCAGCAGCAGCCGCTTGCCCTCCTCCAGCACCTGGTATAGCTGGGGCTGGTGCTCCGTCAGACGGGCCTTCAGACACTGGGGGGGCAGAGAGGGTGGGGTTAGGACAGTGGTGCCTTCAGACACTGGGGGGGCAGAGAGGGTGGGGTTAGGACAGTGGTGCCTTCAGACACTGTGGGGGGGGGGGCAGGAGAGGGTGGGGTTAGGATGGGTGGTGCCTTCAGAACACTGGTGGGGGGGGGGGGGGCAGAGAGGGTTGGGGTTAGGACGGGTGGGTGCCTTCAGACACACTGTGGGGGGGGGGGGGCGAAGAGAGGGTGGGGTTAGGAACGGGTAGTGCCTTCAACCCACTGTGGGGGGGGCAGAGAGGGGTGGGGTTAGGATGGGTGGTGCCTTCAGACACTGTGCGGGGGGGCAGAGAGGGTGGGGGTTAGGATGGGTGGTGCCTTCAGACACTGTGGGGGGGGGGGGGGCAGAGAGGTGGGTTTAGGACGGGTGGTTCCTTCAGACACTGTGGGGGGGGGGGGGGGCAGAGAGGGTGGGGTAAGGACGGGTGGTGCTCCGTCAGACGGGCCTTCAGACACTGGGGGGATAGGATGGTTGGGTTTGTTTATCTGTGTGTGTGTTTGTATGGATGTATAGATGTGTGTATCGATGTGTATATAGTATATGTTGGTTTGTTTGTTTGATTGTGTGTGTCTGAGTATGTGAGTGTTTGTTAATGTGTGTGTGTGTGTGGGTGTATATGTGGGTGTGCATTTCCAGTATTTTTTGCATTATTATTAGTTTATCTGTTTGTGTGTGTGCGTGTGTGTTTACATGTGCAGACGTGCGTGCGCGTGTGTACCTGGTAGAGGTTGATCCGCTCGCTGAGCCGCTCCTCCGTCTCCTCCACCAGCGCCACGGTGGGAACACCGCCCTCCACCGCCTCCAGCTGCCCGCACAGCGCCTTGTAGTCCTCCAGGAGCCGGCTCCACGACTGGGGGGGCCGGGGGAAACCAGGGGGAGGGATGAGTAATAATCACACTTATACATAATGGCAGTGATCAGTAGTGTGATGAGTTATCTGCTCTCATTCTCTACACTTTGGTGGCTCACATGCATCATCCTACTCTGAGTATAACAACAACAACAGTAGTTCAGAGCGTGTGTGTGCTGTTTGTGTATATGTGTGTGTGTGTGTGTGTGTGTGTGTGTGTGTGTGTGTGTGTGTGTGTGTGTGTGTGTGTGTGTGTGTGTGTGTGTGTGTGTGTGTGTGTTTATGTGTGTGTGTGTGTTTATGTGTGTGTGTTTATGTATGTGTGTGTGTTTATGTGTGTGTGTGTGTGTGTGTGTGTACTTGTTCGTGTGTGTGCGTGTGTGTGTGTGTGTGTGTGTATCTGTGTGTGCGTGTCTGTTTACATATAAATGTGTGTGTGTGTGTCTGTTGTGTGTGTGTGTGTGTGTGGCCCCTACCTCCAGGATGCTCTCTAGCTCCACCCCCCTGCGGTGGGCCTGCTTCAGGGTGCTGTGGGCCGCGCCCATGGTCCCCTCCAGGGCCTGGCTCTCCCGCGGCCCCAACAGCCCCGACACCTTGCTGTAGAAGGCCTGGCTCAGCACCATCTGCCGCTCCACGCCCTGGAAGAACTCCTTCAGGAGGTGGAGGAGGAGGGACAGGGTCAGTGACGGAGGCTGTTTTCATACAGCGCTTTTCTAACTAGTGGCCACTCAAAGTACTTCACAATATCGCCCAACATTCACACTCCGACGGTGGTGTCAGCCATGCAAGGCGACAGCCAGCTCGTCGGGAGCAGTCGGGTGGAGGAGTCTTACTCAGGGACACCTCGACCCTCTAGAAGGGGCCGGGGATCGAACTAGCAACCTTCCAGTTACCAGCCAACCTGCCCTAGGTTGATGTGGGTGATGTGGTATGTGTTTGAATGAGAGGGTGAAAAACAACAGGGAGGTTGTTGTACAGTATGGATTCACCCTCAACTCTTTCTGTCACTTCCAAACAAACTAAAACAGTCAGCAAGACTCTCTGGTCACTTTAATTTGAAATATCTAGAGCTGTTAAAATTAGCGCGATAATAATGCATGAAAGTAAATTTATTTTGACGCGATAAATACAAATATATGCATTAATGAACGGTCTCTTTTTTTTGTTGCATTTTTTACTGTAATTTTAAGGTTTTGCATGAATGTCACCATTCCTATAAGAATTCATTTTTGTTATTAGTTCCACTTACTTATCATTCAATTACACTTGCAGTTGACTGTTTACAATCCCAAATCTGTGGTGCTACTTATTTGAATTAAACTACACTTGTAGTGACTGTTTCTTAATCATTTGCCAGCCCTGGATATATCTCATTAAGTGAGTGAGATGGTCCTCAGAAACGTCTCCACGCCTCGTTCTTTGTCCGTCCGTCCGTCCTCACCTTGTGTTTGTCCAGCAGCATCTGCACGTCAATGACCGAGGCCACGGTGATCTTCTGGTCGGCGGCCATCTTGTCCTGGGCGGTGTCCACCAGGTCGGCGAGGTCGTGCAGCGCGGCCTCGTACTGGGCCTTCAGCGACAGACTGTGGTTCAGGCTACTGCGCCGCGAGCCCACCATCAGCACCAGCTCCCCGTACGCATCCTGGGGAGGGGGACGGGAGGACGGGACGTGGGACCGTGGGACAGGTGAGTGACGCCTTTGTACGCGCTTTATAGTTAGCCGTTAGCGTAAGCATCAACACCAACTACCAGCAACCGTCAAGCATGGCGGTGTTCTCCTGCTAATGCTAGCAGTTAGCGTTAGCATAAGTGCGAACTGCTAATGCTAGCAATCAACATCAGCATTAGCGCTAATGCTTATTTTTAGTGATGGTAATGATTGATGTCTTAAAGAATCCTATGAGACAATTAATATGGACTGAATGGTATATAATAGATTTTACTTGGACAGAGTAGACCTTCAGATATAAACCATTATGTGAATTTAAATATATAATTTAAATGGCTCAAATCCTAATATTACCATAAATAATACTGTTAGGATAACTGATAGATAGCAATATGTGTGTCAAGAGAAAGGAAAGGTAAGGACCTCAGAAACTCATTGCGTGTGGCAAACCCTCACCTGTAGTTTGAGCAGCTCCTGCTTGGAGACCTGGTCCGACTGTAGGCTCTCTGCTTTGCTCTTCAGCTCAGCCACCCTCTGCTCAAACTCCCGCAAGCTCTCCTCCACCTCAGACAGAGCCTGACCAAACCAAACACACAGAAGACACAGGGCTGAGTTCCTGTTTAGGGCTACTGCAACAAGGGAACATACTAACTACAGGGCATTCAGCAGACGCTTTAATCAACAAAGGGATTTACAATAGGTACATTTGTCATAAGACAGAGAACAATATATTGCTTGCTAGGATAAGATGTTACACGACGCTGAGTACTATTTTTAAGTGGCGGAATTTGCCAGGACACAATGCCAGGCCTGGATCACAACCCTGATGCTGCAGGTCACTGCCTAGAGCCCGGTGGGTCGGTGGTGGGGGGGGGGGGGGGGGGGGGGGTGTGGGGGTCTCTCACCTCGATCTGCTTGGAGGCGGGCTTGTCCACGGCCCCGGTCTTCCTCTGCAGCACCGCCTGCTTGCTGTCCCCCAGCGCGGTGAACAGCCTCCTGAGCTCGTTCTGGGCAGACGACAGAGGACCGGGAGTCAACATGGAGCTACACAACATCACCTCCAGCTCCCGTCAACACCACTACTGACACAAGCTCCGGTTTACAGCTCCAGTGGCATCCAGTGGCATTCAGTGGCATCCAGTGGTGTTTGCTGGCTGCCTAAGTAAGCTGCTCTGTACTTTAACATTGCTTCTTCGTATGTTGTATGCATTTATGTATGGTGCATTTATGTATGGTGCAATAAATAGAAAACACACACACTAAAGAAAACCGAACTACACTTTGTTCTTTTTTCTATTTACTTTTTTAAAAAAAAATAATGATAAACTTGTTTTCTATTTATGTAACTGGATCGTTTCCCCTTCAGAGGTGGATGTGCACCTTAATGAAAGTCAAGTGGCCTGTTAAGCCTTTTGAGGCTGTACTTGTGATTACTATACAAATTAATTGAATGAATTGAATTAATTTCATCTAATTGAATTGATACAGCTCCGTCACTGTGTATCAAACCAGTACCACCAAGATGGCCGCCCCGGGTGCCCAGCGCCTCACCTGGAAGGCCGAGTGGTCCTGCAGGCGGTCCCTCATGCCATCACACTGCTGCTCCAGGGTGGAGTCCAGCAGCTCCAGCCGCTCCATCAGCCCGCCCAGGGTGTCCTCCATCAGCCCCCGCTCCTCCCCGCCCCACAGCCGCCCCCCAGCCCCCAGCAGGGCCCGGCACCGCGACGCCTCCCCCCGCACCTCCTTCAGCTCCCTGCCCAGGCCCTGGGGGAGGAGGGGAGGGGCCGAGAGACGGCAGCCAATAGGGTGACGGTTAGTAGGAGGCCTCTCAATGTGCTGAAGAGAGCCCCGTGCATGTAGACAGACGGACTGACGGACGGACGGACAGACAGATGGATAGATAAACAGATAGAAAAACAGACGGACAGAGTGACAGACAGACAGACAGACAGACAGACAGACAGACAGACAGACAGACAGACAGACAGACAGACAGACAGACAGACAGACAGACAGACAGACAGATAAAGAGAGACAGATAACTAAAGAGACAAGACACAGGTAGATGGATAGATAGATGGACAGAGACAGACAGACAGCCAGACAGCCAGGCAGACAGGCAGAAGAGCAGACCTCCATGGTGTAGAGCTGGCTCTCCGTGTCCTCAGACAGCAGGACGGGTCCAGACACCAGCTGGTTCTCCGCAGCGTCCAGCCAGGTCGAGGCCGTCGCCACGGCAACACACAGCTCCTGCTGGACCCTCGCCTCCCCGGGACGCACCTTGGCGTCCCCGCACGACGTCTGCACACGCACACGCACACACATACACACGCATGCACACGCACACGGAAACACACACACAAAGGCGGTCATTACACCACAGATCCAATAATTACAACTTTTATTATATAATAAGTAGTGAATAATAGTGCAAATATTATTTAAATATTATTACAGTGTCAACAAATAGTTGTGACAGTTTTATCGGCTTTCATCGTGATTAGCAGTATTAACAGTACACTATAGCGTTCTGTGGGAACAAACAGCGAGGGAGACATTCATTCAGAGTCCCAGGTCCACACCTCCTGGGCCAGAGCGTCCAGGGTCCGGTTGCAGGCCTTCAAACAGGGCTCTGGGGGAGCGGGGGTCCTGGCTGGGGGGCTCGCCTCGGAGGACCACCCCGGGACTGGACAGACGAGGTCTGTGGAGCACCTGAACGCACAAGGATGGAAGGTTACACCTCTGAGAGAGCACTAGCAGAGGTTACTTGCAGGCTTTGGGGGGGAAATAGGAATTCAATACATTCAATAGATCGATTGTTGGAGGCCACAGAAAAAAAGTTCACAGGAACTTCAGGGCTTGTTTATGTGATGGAGTTTCCCTTTTAAAAGGCAGTGTGTTTTTGTTTGTGTTTGTGCGTGTGTGTGTGTGTCTGTGTCTGTCTGCATGGATGAGTTTGAGTTTGTGCGTGGATGCATGTGTGG
Source organism: Melanogrammus aeglefinus (assembly GCA_900291075.1). Classification (NCBI taxonomy): domain Eukaryota; kingdom Metazoa; phylum Chordata; class Actinopteri; order Gadiformes; family Gadidae; genus Melanogrammus; species Melanogrammus aeglefinus. Next base: position 26,686 of record OLKM01000809.1, read on the forward strand.
GTGTGTGTTTGGGCAGGGGCTTGTGTCTATGTGACTGTGTGTATACATGTCTGTGTGTGTCTTTGTGTTCCTGTGTGTGTGTGTGTGTGTGTGTGTGTGTGTGTGTGTGTGTGTGTGTGTGTGTGTGTGTGTGTGTGTGTGTGTGTGTGTGTGTGTGTGTGTGTGTGTGTGTGTGTGTGTGTGTGTGTGTGTGTGTGTGTGTGTGCATGTGCTTTGGTGTATGTGACCAGTGTGCGTGTGCGAGGGCAATCGTGTGTGTGTGTGCATGTTCTCGTGTATATGTGACTGTCTGTGAGTGTGCGTGCGTGCGTGCGTGCGTACCGGGCTGAGCTGCTCCTGCTCCAGCGAGGTGAGGGACAGCTGCAGCTTGGTGCTCTGGTCTCTCTTCAGGTTCTCCCAGCGCTGCCGGAGTTGCTCCAGGGGGGAGAAGCTCTCTGCCTCCAGCAGGACCCCCCCTGGGACCGACACCTCACTGGGGGGGGGGGGGTACACTTTAGTGGAGTCAAGTGAGTGTGTGTGGTGTGTGTGTTGTGTGTGTGTGTGTGGTGTGTGTGTGTGTGTGTGTGTGTGTGTGTGTGTGTGTGTGTGTGTGTGTGTGTGTGTGTGTGTGTGTGTGTGTGTGTGTGTGTGTGTGTTTGTGTGGAGTCAAGCCAGGTCCGTTGTGTATGTGCAGCCCTTTATCACTAGACGATCTCAAAGGGTTTTACGGCCCGTATATTTATGACACCCCCTGACCCTAGCCCACCCAAAGGGTAGGAAGAAACTCCCTTAGGCAACAAGGAAGAAAGAAGAAGAACGCAGAGTGGGGGATCCCTCCTTCCAGGGATGGTGAGTAGTGCAACGGCTGCCATAATGGACATCCTGTTGTAGTAGAGTCACGTGCATACATTTGAAGGATGTAAAAAATTTAAATATATATAATATATATATATATATATATATATATATATATGTTTTAATCTGTGTCACACTGATCGTGTTGACGCCCGAGAAACGTGTTCAAAACAGCAGTTTGAATCCAATTCCCAGAGAAACACGGGAGTGATGGAACGTGATCAACGAACGTGAGAGATTAAGTCGTTAGAAGAACCCTGAACGAAAAACTGGGGGCTTGGGAACAGAGGGCCAACAATGTCCATGACTCGCTCAATGTGTGTCACGGAGCACCAAGGGTCTTTCAGAAGACGTTGGTCATGTGATGAGGAGCTACCTGTCTCCGTTTGGGGGGGCGTGTTGGCTCAGCACCTCCTCCCCGATGCTGGCCACCGATTGGAGGAGCCGCCGCTGCTCTGCCACCTGCTCCTCCAGCTCCTGCAGGAGCAGCACACACACACACACACACACACGAGCACAGGCACACACACACACACACACATGAGCACAGGCACACACACACACACACAACAAATGCACACACACAGACAGACATACACATGCTCACAGACACACACATACACAGACAGACACAGAGACACATACACACACACAGACATACAAACATGGGCACACACACGCAAGAACGCACACACACAGACACACAGAAACAGTATCATTCTGACCAGATACAGCATTGTAGAGCAACAACCACACAACTAAGTGGCATTAAAAAACAACAACACAGCTATCCCTGGGACTCCATCTTAAGTCAACAACAGTGTTACCAAACTATAGATACAAAGATGGGAGGGTGGATCTTATTCCTGAAATAGGCACATGTACTATAGCTGCCTCTCACCCTCTGACGCAGCAGGTTGCACTGGTGCTGCTGGGAGCGCGTGGAGCGGGCCTGGGACAGCCAGTCCTGGACGTTGGGACTCTGGGACAGGACGGAGTCCGTCTCACTGTCCTCCTGCTCCTGCAGCGTTCCCTGGAACGTCAAACACTGGCTTTAGTCATACAGTGGTGAGGAACACTGGGAAGTGGATTCTGGGGTTGATCCTGTGCTGCTTTATATTTGGGTTTGAGTTTGAAAAAATGCAAATAATAACATAATAATTATCACGTTTTGGACTGCAAAGAAAATGGGCGGCAGTGGCTTAGGAGGTGGAGCGGGTGGGCTTGTAACCGGAAGGTTGCTAGTTTGATCCCGGGCTCCTCCTAGCCGAGTCCCTTGCACCGCCATGGTGGAACGGGGTCTCCTGAGCAAGACACCTCACCCTGACTGCGAGCCGGACTGCGAGTCACCTTGTGTGGTAGACTCCGCCATCGGTGTGTGAATGTGTGTGTGAATGGTTGTGAGTCGCTTCGGATAAAAGCTAGTTAAATGTTAAAGTACCCTCTCCCAACCAATCATTTATTTCCCATTAGGCATTCACTTTCAGTTCAACCTCCCACTACTAGTTCACAGGGGCTCTCAGGGCAGGACACCATCACATGGTGCATGGCCTGGGGTCAAAGGTCACGTAAGATTCAAACTGAGGATGTGTCAGCAGTTTCCCTTGATCGCCGTCGGTCACCGCACACATATAGACGCAGCTTTCTCTCGTTTCACTGAACGACGAATCACGCAGACAGCCGGTATTCGGAAAATGACGCTTGTCATCAGAAAGCCAGCGAGTTCAGAGTGCCTTTGCGTGCCTTTGTCTGCCATCTGGTTTAGTCTCACAGGCTCATTGTGAGACCCGGGGTCCAGCGGTGGAAACTGGCAGTTTGGGTGGGGGGGGGAGGTGTGACATTTAGCGGTCGCACAATGCTTCCATTGAGAATGACACACAATGCAGCACAGCCCAACGCAAACAAAACAACAAAACACAACGGATCCCAGACCAGCAAGGCACAGACAACGGGTGACGGCAAAGGGGGTGTCGTTAAGCGAGGAGGAAGGATGGAGGGATGGGTGGGGAAGAGGAGAAGACAAGAGTGCACTGAACCAATAATATAGAGAACGGAGCTGGGATAGAATCAATATCATAAGAACGCTGTTTGCGCCTCCACATTTTAATTTCAAACATAGCAGTTAGTTACCGAGGAACAGAAATCAAAATCTATGTATTTTTCTCCCCATAAAGAAAGAGGGTGAGATAGGGAGAGGGAGAGAGAGAAAGGTGAGGGAGACAGAGGACGAGAGAGAAAGTGACAGAAAGAGAGAGGTGAGTGATCATGGCAATCCCCGAGGTCCACACCCTTCAACCCCCCTCCCCTGAGACCCCTGGATCGGGGTGTCCTCACCTGGATGTCCACCTGCTTGTCGTGCAGCATGCGCTGTAGCTCCACCAGGCTGTCCTTCAGCGAGCGCAGCTTATGGGTGAGCTGCTCCGCCTCCCCCCCGGGGGGTCCGGCGCGGCCCTCCAGGAGCAGGGACTCGCTGTGCACCGACAGCTCCGACAGCGACGCCACCTTGCGCTCGATCTCGTACAGCATGTTCTGCAGGGGGAGGAGCAGGAGCCGGGGGTCAGAGCTCGTCGCCCCGCGGGGAGCGGTCGAGCGCCCGATTGGTCGAGCCCGCCTCATCTCAACTAAAGTGTCGTCGGGTCCTCTGGAGTTTTAATTCTGGTGCCGCTCGACCGGGATTCACGCGCCCATGGATCGACATGATGCTGGGTACATCCTTGGTTTAAGTGGTCGCTAGGCAACCTGTTTCCCCATCAACCTCGGTCCAGTGATGTGATGCCCCATCAGGAGAACGTCATGACAACACAGACCGGGCTGCCACGGGACCCCCAGAAACGCCGCTGACAAAAACATCTCTTTGACCAAACTTTCAAAACGAGAACGTCCAATTGCACCGTCGTGACGTTTGACCCTGGTGCTCTCATTGGCTGAGTGTGTGATTGACAGGCGGGGAGGGCGGGGGTGCAGAGGCCTCCCTGCATAATGCAGCGTGCTTCTCCCCGGTTCTAGAACGAACCGCACACACCAGCTTACCTCCAGCGGCCCCCTCAGCCCCTCGGCTCTCCCTCCCATTATACCAGCTTATAACGCGGCTCTTGACGCCGTGGAACGCTCCGTTCACTCGCATGGGCCCTTCACAACTTCCGGCAGTGAATTATATTTGATAATTCAACGTTGCCAAGTATAATTGACTGCTGCCAAGGAAAACAAAGGTCTTTTGGCCTCTGATGACGTCTTTGGTATCACTCCGCGAGTAGTCTGGTAACTTGTCAACCCCAGGGTCTTCGGTTGCTAAGCGACCGCAACGACTTTGGCAGACTATTTCTCGGCTGATCAACACTACGAATGCTGGTAACAAATAAATAGTAAAAAGTGTGAAGTTATTTTTTTCGTTTTGGCACGTAGCCGTGTTATAAGCGGGATAATGATAGAACGACGCCGGTCATTATCGAAAATAAGCCACTTCAGGGCGAAGCAAGACAACTCCGCTCCGCGTCAGTGTCCTGTTCGCCCTGTCGGGGCTTATTTTCCCGTTAATGACCGGCGTTCTATACATTACCCCCTTACATATGGACTCTGCTATGACAGCCGATAACAATGATAGTATGGATGGATGGTAAATGGACTGCATTTATACAGCGCTTTCTTACCAGTGGCCACTCAAAGTGCTTTACAGTATCGCCCAACATTCACCCATTCATGCACACATTCACAACGATGGCGGTGTCAGCCACGCAAGGCGACTGCCAGCTCGTTGTTTTGCATAAAACATGCAAGGGATGTTGGTGCAAAGACCGAAACAACCCGCTTTGGCAACTACTTCCTGTATGTGACACACACAAGCACACACACACACCACACGCACGCACGCGCACGTATACCCACACACGCACGCACAAGCAGACTGAGGGGTAAGATGAGCTAGGCTCCACAGCAGACACACAGTCACCTTAATCAGCTTACAGTCTGTGAGCTTCCTCTCACACACACACACACACGCACACTCACTTACACGCACACACAAACCTTCGACAGAGACTTAAAGGCGCAACTAGTTTTACTGCGAGGCTGCAGTGTGTGTATCACACAGCGAACGAGCCAACCGTGGTCCTCTGAACAGTAGCAGTCACTACACCTCGCCGAGATGTACCCAGCCTGCCATCGCAAACTGCCGGCCCGAGGTCAGTTACCACCTGTCCCATCCGGACCTCATGCTGAGACAACCCCCCACCCCCCCACCACCACCCACCACCACCACCATTACCATGGCAACAGAGAGCACCTGGCACATCCCAGCGGATTGCGGAGTGATATCGGGGAGTCAGTGGGTGGAGTGCAAAAACCTGGGGAGTCTGAGCAGAGAGCAATTTACTAATCCTAATCCCAGTATCCCCCCTAATTCAAAAAAGTTATTTCTCAAGCAAAACAAGGAAGTAAGGGGCTTAGGTCTGGCGTGTGAAGGAGCAGTCTTCCAAGCCCTTGTCTGTGTATCCATGGGAACAATGTTTTTCCATCAGCCACACTGTTTTACTGGCCATGAGCTCGACTGACCTACCACCCAAACCTAGTCTCACACATCAGGCTTCAGATCGATTCAGGGGTTCCCAACCTGTGGGTCGGGTCCCAACTTGGGGTCCCCTGATTTGCATATGGCATCGAAAGGGGATTACTGACATACACTTTAGATAGCTCACGATCTGTTTAGCAAACCCTAGGCGTCCTGTATGTACGAACTGACTCCCTAATGGTTCACACTACTACTCATCACTTAGTGAGTAGCAGAGCGATGTGATAGGGTTCACCAGGAAGTAAACGTCCGGTATTGATTGGCTTAAAAAAAAAACAGTTTTTGGGGATGCAGACACACAAAAGTTAAAGTTGGGTCACAAAGAAAATTCGACCTACAAATGAGGTCACGGGCCAAAGATATGCTACTCTAAGATGGTAGGACTACTGAATCACAGCTCTCAATCTGCTGGGTGATCACGCTGTCATCGTTCAACTGACTAACCATCCAAATCAGCCTGACTGCTGATCCCAGGGTCACAGGTTCTATAACGACCACCCAAGAGGGCTATGAGAGCTACGTTTCACTGATCGATAATCAATATAAACTCATCCCCGATAAAACACCAAACAGCTCTCGGCTCTCCGCCTTCTAAGCGAGGTCATCATCAGGGTCGCGGATGACATCACCACGCGGTCGCCGCGGTCACCTGGCAGTCGATGAGCTGCTCCTCCATGTCCAGGGAGTCGCTCTGGGGCTGGAGGGCGGAGCTCAGCGTGGCCCGCGTGCTGAGCAGCCAATGGTTGAGCTCCTCCGCCTGGACGTGGTAGCGTTGCAGCGTCTGCTGCTGCCGCTGCTCCTCCAGCTGCTCGCCCAGCTTCTCCTGCAGGGGGTCAGGGGTCAGCAGGGTACAAGGTCAGGTGTGAGTGTGTGTTTGTGTGTGTGTGTGTGTGTGTGAGTAGGTGGGTGAGAGAGAGTAGGTGTGTGTGTGTGTGTGTTTGTGTTTGAGTAGCCATGTGTGAGAAAGAGAGAGAGTGTGTGTGTGTGTGTGTGTGTGTGTGTGTGTGTGTGTGTGTGTGTGTGTGTGTGTGTGTGTGTGTGTGTGTGTGTGTGTGTGTGTGTGTGTGTGTGTGTGTGTGTGTGTGTGTGTGAGTGAGGATAAGTATTTGTGTGCACGCAAGTGTGGCTGAAAGAGTAGGTTTGTGTGTCAGAACAGGCAGGGCGTGTATGTGTGTGTGTGTGTGCACGACGTCCATGCATAAGTACGTACATGTGTGTGTGGGTATGTCTGAGAAAAGGTGCATGTGTGAGAGAGTGAATCAGTGTGTATGTGTATGTGTGTGTGTGTGTGTGTGTGTGTGTGTGTGTGTGTGTGGGTGTGTGAGTGTGTGTGTGTGTGTGTGTGTATGTGTGTGTGTGTGTGTGTGTGTGTGTGTGTGGGTGTGTGAGTGTGTGTATGTGTGTGTGTGTATGTGTGTGTGTTTGTATGTGCATTTGCATGAGTGTGTGTGTGCATTCTTGAGCATGCAATGAAGATACACTTCTTTACATTAGCTTATCTCAATGAACATTGCTAAATGAGCTATTAGCTGTGGCCCGGCCGGACCCACCTCCAGCAGCTGCCGCTTCCCGGAGGCCTTCATGCGGATGGTGGCCATCCTCTCCCCCAGCACGGTGAGGGTGGACCTCAGGGCCAGCTGGTCCCCACCGTCCCCGTCCCCGTCCCCGTCCCCCAGGAGCTCCTCAGAGAAACACGTCTGCAGCTCCCCGATCTCCTCCTGCAGCATCATGATCTCATCCATCAGGGCCTGCAGGGGAGGAGGGGGGGGGAGAGAGGAGCAGAGAGGAGCAGAGAGGAGGAGAGAGGAGCAGAGAGGAGGAGAGAGAGGAGTAGAGAGGAGGAGAGAGGAGTAGAGAGGAGCAGAGAGGAGTAGAGAGGAGCAGAGAGGAGGAGAGAGGAGGAGAGAGGAGTAGAGAGGAGCAGAGAGGAGTAGAGAGTAGGGAGGAGTAGAGTGGAACATGGAGGAGCAGGGAGAAGGAGAGAGAACAAATCAAACAGAGTGGACTTGAATCTTAACTCCCATTAATATTCAATTCCTCAGTGTAGTCTCAGTCTTAAAGAAACAGTACAGTACAGTATCACGGCTGTTGCTGTTGAGAGAAAAAACTTCAAACAGAGTAGACTTGAATCTTAATCCCCATTAATATTCCATTTCCCAGTACAGCCTCGGTCTTAAAGAAACAGTACACTGTAGTGGTTTGCTAGCCAAACTCATCATGGCAGCGCTGGACAGGGCAGTGCTGTCAGCCCAGGCCTTCAGAGGGCCCGGTGCCCCCGGGAGCAGGCTGATCCAGTCTGTCCACACCTCCCCCCCCCCCACCCTGTGGCCTGTCAACTGGCCCATTGTTCTGGGGCCTTGCAGAGTGTCAAGGTTGCTAGCACTTTATACCCCAGTGTGGCACGTAAACACACAGGTGTGCGCCCACACAATGCACACACATGCACAGACTCGCCCACGCACAGACACAAACATACACGCACACGTGCTCGCATACACACGTGCTTGCACACAGACATCCACACACACACACACACACGGCCACACAGTGCACACACATGCGGAGACTCGCCCACATACACTGACGCACGCATGTACACATACGTGCTCGAACGCGCAAGTCCACACACACAGATGCACACATGTCCCCAAACACACACACACACACACACACACACACACACACACACACACACACACACACACACACACACACACACACACACACACACACACACACACACACACACACACACACACACACACACACACACATTCCACCACACACTGTGGCAGTATCTTCCCCCCTCTACGGTCGATGTTGGTGTGTGTGGTATACCTGGTGGGCGGCCATTTGACTCTCGGGGGTCTTGCTGGGCTCCAGGCTCTCGTTGAGCGCCCCCTCCACGGACTCCATCTTGGTGGAGACGGACTGCACCGTCTCCTGGTAGTGCTGCTGACGCTCCAGAGCCTCGTACAGAGACTTCTGCTTCTCACTGATCTGGGGTGGGGAGGGGGGGAGGGAGGGAGGGTGGGAGGAAGATGGAGAGAGTGAGAGAGGGGGAGGGAGGGAAAGAGATGAAAAGGGAGTGAGAGTGTGAGAGCAACACAGACAGACAGAGAAGAGAGATGAGAGAGAGAGAGAGAGTAGAGAGTGAGAGAGAGAGCAACAGCGAGGAGAGAGTGTGAGAGCGAACAACAGAGAGAGAGAGAGCGAAGAGAGAGGAGAGAGAGAGAGAGAGAGAGAGAGAGAGAGAGAGAGAGAGAGAGAGAGAGAGAGAGAGAGAGAGAGAGAGAGAGAGAGAGAGAGAGAGAGTCATTAGCAGTGTTTTGACTTCCAATTGGTCCTAGTCGCTAAGAAGCAAACTGCTGTGGAGACGAACCCATTAAGAAACCAATTAGTTACCCAAGCAATCAAACAAACAAACAGAGCCCGCCCACAGCCCAGGTAAAGGCTGTGGCTGCGGGGCGTCGCCCGGGGAGGGGGTGGGACCTACCACGTTCTTCAGGGTCTCCCAGGACTTCTGCAGGTCGTCCAGGTTGGCGGCGCTGGACTCCATGGAGGGGTCGTACAGCTCCTGGAGAGGGGCCCGGCTCAGAGGGGCCCGGCCCTGAGGGCACACACAGAGAACAGGGTGAGACTCACGCTGGGAGGGGGGCAGTGAGAGGGTGAGGGGGTGAGGGGGTGAGGGAGTGAGTGAGTGAGTGAGTGAGTGAGTGAGTGAGTGAGTGAGTGAGTGAGTGAGTGAGTGAGTGAGTGAGTGAGTGAGTGAGTGAGTGAGTGTGTTTTTGAGTATGTGATTGAGTGAGAGAGTGAGTGAATGTTTATGTGTATGTGGGTGTGTGCGTTTGCCCGAATGAGTGAGTGAGTGAGTGAGTGTGTGTGTGTGCGGGTGTGTGTTTGCCTGAATAAGTGAGTGAGTGATTGAGTGCGTATGTGTGAGTAGGTGAGTGATTGAGTGAGTATGAGGGTGAGAGAGTGAGTGAGTGAATGGAAACGTGTCTGTGAGTGTGTGTGTGCGTACAAACGCCTTTTTGTTTTGAACCAGTTTACTCCGATGTGAATACCAGCCTTGAATCCATATCAACTCCCGACTGGAGTTCAAACTAGTCCCAGCTACTGTAATGAACACGTAGTGCTACAAAGTAAATATTGAGATTAGCCTTAGCACTGCTATGATAACAATGTACTGCAGAGAGTTATCTCACACAACTAGACCCAAAGGAAGGGAGCACACTGAAACAATCTAGCACTAATCAACCGTAACACTGCACTGATTCAACACTTTATCCACACCCAGAAAGACGCCTGCTCCTTTCAGTTTGGTTTGCAGCTCACCATTGAACAACAAGTTTGTGGCGCATAAACCTTTGAGTATAGATAATCAAAACAAAGCCAAGCAATTTGAAATATTTGATCGCCAAAGTCCCACTCTTGACCCATTCTCCTTCAGCGTTTAACCAAAGACTCAGGATGACCACTTGAAAAATTAGTACTTAACTCAAAAGAATAAACTTAAGAACTTAACTTAATAAAAAGAAATAGAAGCAAGGAAACAACAACGAGAGACGGGAGTGGCGTTGGGGCAAACCAACCGCTCTCAGCAGGGAGGGGTCAGCGAGAACCAGCGCCACCGGGCAGCTCCAGCATGGGGCTGGGTGGAGGGTGTGCGTGTGTGCGTGTGTGCGCGCATGTGTGCGTGCGTAGGTGTGTGCATGTGTGTAAGGATGGGGAAGGAGAAGGATGGGGTGTGGAGGGACACGGACGTGGAGGTGAAGGTGGAGGTGAAGTCGGGTGGTGTAGCTGCAGGAAATAAACTTCTTCTCATGGTGAACGGGGAACTTCAGGGCAGGTCGTTCCCTGAAGATGATCCGAGGAACTCTGCATAACTCACTACGATGATCACTAACATAATCTCAAGATGGGACTTCAGATCTCCAGTCTGAGGGCAGGCGAGCTCAGACCTCAAACCTGGTTGAACAGGCCGATTCTCATTCTTTCTCTTCATGTTTGTTTGGACCAATCGTGTTGCAGGAGACGGGGATTTGCAGGCACGTGATTGGATATTAACTAACTAACACAAGCCAGCAGTGCAGCAGTAGCACTCTGTAGAAAAGTGTCTGAAGTACAGAGGTACTTTTATTTTGAAAATTATCCTTTAAGTCTTCGTACAGAGGTACTTTTATTTTGAAAATGATCCTTTAAGTCTTCGTCCCCTCACGTACATGAGTTTGAATGGGTGGATGGGTGAGGTTCGGGCCGGGGAGACGGGGGAGATGGGGGGGGAGGTGGATGGGGGGGGGGGGGGTCTCTGGCAGTACCTTGGTGGTGGGGGGGAGCGTCGGCGCCCGCCCCGGGGGAGGGAGAGCGGCAGGCGGGGGGGGAGGAGACCTCGCTGTTCGTGCCTTCCTCCCCGGACTCCTCGGTCACGGGGGAGAGCAGTGTGTGGCAGCGGCCCGCTGTCATCTGACCACGCACACGCACGCATGCGCGCACGCACACACACACACACATACACACATATATGTGCAGGCAGACACACACATACATGTGCACACATGCCCACACACACACACACACACACACACAAGCGCAGGCAGCACCGAGGAGGACGGCAGGGGAAATCAAAAAAGGGATGGACCAAAGAAATAGGGAGATAGAGAGAGGGAGAGGGAGAGAGAGAGGGGGGGAGGAAGAGGGAGAGCGAGAGAGAGGGGAGGAAGAGAGAGGGAGAGGGGGGGAGGAAGAGGGAGAGAGAGGGAGACAGAGACAGAGGACAGAGACAGAGAGAGAGAGAGGAGAGGAAGAGGGAGGAGAGAGGGAAGACAGAGAGACAGAGACAGAGACAGAGAGAGGGAGAGAGAGGGAGACAGAGACAGAAGACAGAGACAGACAGACAGAAGACAGACAGACAGACAGACAGACAGACAGACAGACAGACAGACAGACAGACAGACAGACAGACAGAGAAAAAGGATTATAAATTAGTTGGGAAATGCAGGGTTTGAAGTGTAAGCATGTCGCTGAATCAAGGAAATGATAGAAAATATAGATATAATCATATAATCAAATATTATGCAAAGAGGCAACGTCCCGAGATGATCCCTGGCAGCATATTATTGTAGAATCACAGTATTGGCAGAGGAGTTGTGTCAGTAATATGCTAGAATGATGGGAGCCAAGTGTGGAAAGACGCTGGCAATTATCGACCCACAAGGGCCTTCTGCAGGAAGAATCAGGGGAAAGGAATGACCTCACACAGGAAGTACCCGGATTGGGCTCCGCTAAACATTTACCCACACACACACACTTCTTTGACGAAAAGTACCCAGGCACAGACCACACAGTGTAGACTACTGTAGTAGGAAATCAGCATGGCCGCAACTATTCTGAACAGAATTAAAAGACGAAAGGTTTACGTCTGAAAAGAACATGCGAGAGACATGCAACAGGGGTGTGTGTAGCAAGCCCAGAACCCCCCCCCCCCCCCCCCCAAAAGTATGACGCATAGACAAACAAGCCCGCAGAGGTTGAAGGTTCAGATCTGGCCTCTGGATCTCAACGAGAGGACAAGGGCATTCCACAGCTGAAAGGGAGGGGGGGGGGGGAGCCAACAGCAGTCTGAGGAGCCACCTCACCGTCCCGCCCGCATGCCTTCAGAGGGGAGGCTGAAACGTGAGCCAGGCATCGCTCAGAGTCAGCGGCGGCAGGTTTTTGGCGGTCCCGGTTGAACTTGGCTCTCGGGGGAGTCAAGCAGGCAGAGGGTCACATGATGCAACGCCAATGCAACGACGGAATGTGTCTGTGCTCCGCCATGCGTGGGACGGGCCCGACGGACTCAACGGACCGACGAGAGGGCTGGAAATAGACCTCATGACCGCGGACGACCCCCCCCCCCCCCCCCCACCACCACCACTACATGGAGCGGTGACAGCTCTCCCTGGAGACGATCCGTCATATCATTCGATGGTAGCAAACGATATCAAACAATACGACGACTGGGATTCGGTTTGTTACGATGGGGACGATTTTAAGTGAGCTGAAGTTGTCTGTTATCTCTACCCACAAAGTCTTACGGTTAAGTGATTCAGCTTCCGGATGTAATGGACTTGTCTGACAGAGCGTGATGAATAATGAATGCCCCCTTTCCTGCTTGTTCATGGCATTCATTCACTCATTTATCTTGTATTGCATGGAGATAGATCAGTAGGCATCGTATGCGTGGTTTCGGGTCATCGCTGAAACTGAGATGTCGGATCACCAAAGCGTGAAGTTTGACCTAACACATATCACATGACTTTAAACGGAAATACATTCTCACATTGACCCAATTGTGCATGCAGAGAGATGCAGTGAGAAATCTTTGCATAACATAAGACACACATACACAGGAAGACGCACACACACCATAACACACACAAACACACACTATATATCCTGTTTCCTACCCCCATGAGACATAAAACTACAAACAGTAACACCACAGCTGACAAACAAGTCAGTGTGTGCATATCTAAATCAAAGTATGAAGAGCAAGAGAGAGAGGGAGACAGAGAGACTCTGAAACAGATAGAGAGAGAGAGAAAGAGAGACAGACACGGATAGAGAGACACATCAACAGATATAGGCAGAGAGACTGATAAAGACAGAGAGACACAGAAACAGATACAGACAGAGAGAGACAGATACAAACAGAGAGACACAGAAACAGAGAGAGAGAGAGAGAGCGACACAGAGAGACAGGAATAGATTCAGAGAAGATAATAGAGAAAGAGAGAGGAAGGGAGGAAGAAACAGTGAGTAGCAGAAGCAGGGAGGATGTGAGAGACCCAGGCTTGGCTGTTCAACAGAGAACCAGCGAGCTTCACAGAGATATATAACACAGCGTACCGAAATAGCAGCTGACTGTCGACCAGGAGACCTAGCAGCAATGCGCTAAACAGCAGGAGGCCCTTACCCAATCAGCAGTCCGGGTGAAGGGATGACGCCGGGGTAAAGCTAACTACAGTAAACACAGCTAGTTAGCTGCCTCTGTGCACTAAACTACAGAGAAACCAGCAGCGCAACGGACAGACGAGCTACGGGAGAGCCGGTCCACACAGTGCCAGAAGGCATGCTCAGTGTGGAACTGTGTACGCTGCATGACACACACACACAAGTATACGCACACACTAACACACACACATTCCAGCTTCCAAGTACAACCATGCAGAGTTGGGTGCTGATGTTTACATGTTCGCGCGCTCGTGCGTGTGTGTGTTTGTGTATGTTTGTGCGTTCAGAGAGGACGGTTGCCTGCTCACCATGACGACGGAAGGGTGGGCGGGCAGCTGCTTGCCGGCGTTGCCGTGGCCGACGCCGGCTCCGTTGGTTGCCGTGCCGGCGCCGGGCGGCAGCAGCTCGTCCTCGTCGCTGAGGTCCTCGCCGCCGTCCGACAGGCCGTCGCCGTCGCTGACCGTCAACAGCATGGTGGCGTGCTTGGCCTTCACCGTGAGCATCTTGCACTTGGAGTGCAGCGACGAGATCCCCTCCTGGTAGCCCTGGATCTTCTGGGCCAGCTCCTGTCAACACATCGCGTCTCCGTCACACACCGATAAACCGCGACCACAGAGACCACCGCCGCCGCCGCCACCGCGGGGTCGAGACCGGGCGTTAAAATCCACAGGAAGGCGTTGAAACAAATCCCAGCTGGAGAAAAGCAATGAATGAGAAACGAGCCGCGAGTCCGGAGTCCGAACTCAGCGTTGAGCGCGAAGCCGGTGGTTCAGTGAAGAGCAGAGCGGGAACATTCTCCTCTCCGTCTCTGGCTTCCAACCGCGATGTGTGTGTGTGTTTGAGTTTGTGTGAGAGTGTGTGTCAGCAGCAAGAGACAGCAAGAGCAGGGAGAGAGAGGGAGAGAGGGCAGGCTCAGCAATGCCTCATTCTCTGTGACACACTTTTCTCTCACTCTGTCTCTCCTGTTCTGTTGCTCTATTCATGCCTCTCTCTCTCTCTCTCTCTCTACTCTGTCTCTCTCTCGTTCTGTTGCTCTCATCTATGCTCTCTCTCTCTCTCCTCTCTCTCTCTCTCTCTCTCTTCTCTCTCTCTCTCTCTCTCTTCTCCTCTCTTCTCTTCTCTCTCTCTCTCTCTCTCTCTCTCTCTCTCTCTCTCTCTCTCTCTCTCTCTCTCTCTCTCTCTCTCTCTCTCTCTCTCTCTCTCTCTCTCTCTCTCTGTCTCTCTCTTCTCTCGTCTCTCCCTCGGTCTCTCAGCCCAGCAGACGTGCCGGATGAAGAGTGAGTGATGTTGAGCTCCTCAGACAGGATGCTTGATTTGTGCGAGAGGAACCTCAGTCAAATAGTTCAAAAATCTCCCCGACACTCCCTCTCATCACACACACACACAACACACACACACAAAGGCAAAAAAAACAAAACAGGAAATGAGCTCACTCACTGCCCTCCCTCCTTCGCTGTCACTCCCTCTCTTCAGCCAATTCCCAAGGGTGGCTGGATTGGCTTCTGCGACAAAGGAGAGGCGGGCGAGTGAGGAGACGGAGAGAAGAGGGGGTGTGAGCGAAGACCGAATGACAGAGTGGGGTGTCGAATTTACAGCCAGGGAGTCAGGCCCGGGCCCTCCCCCCACACACACACACACTCGATTCCTTCCCTCCCTCTTTCTCCCTCCCCCTCCCTAGGCTTGTCCCGCAGATGGCTGAGGGTAATCGGGTCATGTGACTCGAGTGGGCCAGTGGGACAGCTCAGCTCAGCCTGGAGACCAAACTCAGGCAACAAACAGCAGGCCAAGCTAAGTTGCTCAGACACACAAACAGAGAGAGACAGAGGGGGGGGGAGGGGGGGAGGGAGAGGAGAGAGAGAGAGAGAGAGAGAGAGAGAGAGAGAGAGAGAGAGGGAGAGAGAGAGAGAGAGAGGAGAGAGAGAGAGAGAGAGAGAGAGAGAGAGAGAGGAGAGAGAGAGAGAGAGAGAGAGAGAGAGAGAGAGAGAGAGAGAGAGAGAGAGAGACATATTTAGAACAGAAACAGATGGGAGAGAGAGAGATTCAGAGCACTCTTATCTAACGTGGGCATGAAAATCTGAACGGGAATTAATTTCTGAACATTTACATAAAGGAAAAGCGTGACTTTTCTCCTTTGAATAAAGAATTAATCAGAACCTATCTACATTCTGCCCTCTTCTTGATTTCCTTCTCTCTAGCATTAAGAGTCAGAGCCTCCCCAGGTTCTCGTTCTATTATGAAATTTCCCAGCAGGGGAGACCTTACGACGTGCGTGACCCGCTGGGAGGTTCCGTGTGGCTCTTGAACCGCCCACCACATACAGACTCAGCAGAGTGTCTCTCTCGCCGTGGCGGGCGGAGAATGAAATGCAGGCTTGGTTAGGCACTGGAACCCTGAGATAACCGTATTCTAATCTGGGAGCTCATTCAATCACAGGAGGGATACAGAGGCAGCCAACCGATAGACGCAGGAATGTGTTGTTTCGTTTTCAGTGAGAGAAGGCCGGAAGTGATGTTTTAACTCTCACGACACACACACACACACACACACACCACACACACACACACACACAACACACACACACACACACACACACAACACACAACACACACACACACACACAACCAACCACAAACACACACACACGGCATTTACAGCTATTTGACAGCAATGTCAGGTTCTCATTTGAGGTGCTTCTGAGAGTAGTGAACACTATGGTTGAACACTATGGTTGGAACACCATAATAGAAGACTCGAGAGACTGTTATGTGAACACTGATAGCGAATCCTGCGTGGAGAACACCTAACTCATCGGAAGTCCGAAGAGAGCCCTAGTCCTCGTCTCCGCTGGCCAGCGTAATGTGACCTGATTTGGGCCGTCAGTCGCCTGGAAGGGACTTCAGTTCCTGTGAGACACATATTGGCTCCCAGGGGAACCACGTGAGCTAGAGAGTCACTGAACCAAGAGGATGCAGAGTGTGTGTGTGTGTGTGTGTGTGTGTTGTGTGTCGTGTGTGTTGTGTGTGTGGTGTATGGTGTGTGTGTGTGTGGTGGTGGTGTGTGGTGTGTGTGTGTGTGTGTGGTGGTGGTGTGTGTGTGTGTGGTGCGCGCGCGTTTGGTGTGTACTGGCTATGTGTGCAGCCTGGTTGATGTTGTGCGCATCATGCTTGGTGCGAGGGGTGCCGATCGTGTTGCGTGTTTGATGCATGCTGTTTGTGTAGTCACTGATGACTTAGACGCGCTTGCGTGTGTTTGTTGCCATGTGATCGCATACCATATGTGCTTAGTTCTGTTTCGTTGGACTTTTGCGTGCATAGTGCAGGACCGTGTATGCGTGTGTTGTGGTGTGTGTAGTGGCCGACCTATGTGCCGTGGTGTGACGTTCGGTGCGCGTGTGCCATCCATGTGTGTGTGTGTGTGTGGTGTGTGTGTTGGCCGTGCACCTGACGCGTCGTGGTGGGTGGATCTGCGCCTCGCAGCTCCTGGATGTCTGGTGGAGACAGGGGCGCGGTCGCTGGATGATGCGGTGGGCCTCCTCGTACGGAGCCCTCTTCTAGGAGGTTCCGTGCACCAGTCACAGCTCGAACTGGCTCATACTGCACCAACCGCCCAGCTGCAAGAAGCCACGCCCCAAAGAGGCACGGGCCTCGATTCAGAGCCACGACCCCAAGAGTACATGCCCATAGACAGAGGCTC
>OLKM01000809.1:48953-91453 GCA_900291075.1 Melanogrammus aeglefinus
TGGGTTGGGTGCTGATGTTTACATGTTCGCGCGCTCGTAGTGTGGTGTTGTGTTGTGGTATGTTTGTGCGTTCAGAGAGGACGGTTGCCTGCTCACCATGACGACGGAAGGGTGGGCGGGCAGCTGCTTGCCGGCGTTGCCGTGGCCGACGCCGGCTCCGTTGGTTGCCGTGCCGGCGCCGGGCGGCAGCAGCTCGTCCTCGTCGCTGAGGTCCTCGCCGCCGTCCGACAGGCCGTCGCCGTCGCTGACCGTCAACAGCATGGTGGCGTGCTTGGCCTTCACCGTGAGCATCTTGCACTTGGAGTGCAGCGACGAGATCCCCTCCTGGTAGCCCTGGATCTTCTGGGCCAGCTCCTGTCAACACATCGCGGCTCCGTCACACACCGATAAACCGCGACCACAGAGACCACCGCCGCCGCCGCCGCGGGGTCGAGACCGGGCGTTAAAATCCACAGGAAGGCGTTGAAACAAATCCCAGCTGGAGAAAAGCGATGAATGAGAAACGAGCCGCGAGTCCGGAGTCCGAACTCAGCGTTGAGCGCGAAGCCGGTGGTTCAGTGAAGAGCAGAGCGGGAACATTCTCCTCTCTGTCTCTGGCTTCCAACCGCGATGTGTGTGTGTGTTTGAGTTTGTGTGAGAGTGTGTGTCAGCAGCAAGAGACAGCAAGAGCAGGGAGAGAGAGGGAGAGAGGATAGGCTCAGCAATGCCTCATTCTCTGTGACACACTTTTCTCTCACTCTGTCTCTCCTGTTCTGTTGCTCTATTCATGCCTCTCTCTCTCTCTCTCTCTCTCTCTCTCTCTCTCTCTCTCTCTCTCTCTCTCTCTCTCTCTCTCTCTCTCTCTCTCTCTCTCTCTCTCTCTCTCTCTCTCTCTCTCTCTCTCTCTCTCTCTCTCTCTCTCTCTCTCTCTCTCTCTCTCTCTCTCTCTCTCTCCCTCTCTTTCTCTGTCTCTCCCTCGGTCTCAGCCCAGAAGCGTGCGGATGAAGAGTGAGTGATGTGAGCTCCTCAGACAGGATGCTTGATTTGGCGAGAGGAACCTCAGTCAAATAGTTCAAAAATCTCCCCGACACTCCCTCTCACACACACACACACACACACAAAGGCAAAAAAAACAAAACAGGAAATGAGCTCACTCACTGCCCTCCCTCCTTCGCTGTCACTCCCTCTCTCAGCCAATCCCAGGGGCTGGATTGCTTTCGACAAAAGAGAGCGGCGAGTGAGAGACGGAGAGAGAGGGGGGTGTGAGCGAGACCGAATGACAGAGTGGGTGTCGAATTACAGCCAGGGAGTCAGGCCCGGGCCCTCCCCCCACACACACACACACTCGATTCCTTCCCTCCCTCCTTCTCCCTCCCCCTCCCTAGGCTTGTCCCGCAGATGGCTGAGGGTAATCGGGTCATGTGACTCGAGTGGGCCAGTGGGACAGCTCAGCTCAGCCTGGAGACCAAACTCAGGCAACAAACAGCAGGCCAAGCTAAGTTGCTCAGACACACAAACAGAGGGGGAGAGAGAGAGAGAGAGAGAGAGAGAGAGAGAGAGAGAGAGATGAGAGAAGAGAGAGAGAGAGAGAGAGAGAGAGAGAGAGAGAGAGAGAGAGAGAGAGAGAGAGAGAGAGAGAGAGAGAGAGAGAGAGAGAGAGAGAGAGCGAGAGAGAGCGCAAGAGAGAGAGCGAGAGAGAGAGATCAGAGCACTCTTATCTAACGTGGGCATGAAATCTGAACGGAATTAATTTTGAACATTTACATAAAAGAAAAGCGTGACCTTTTCTCCCTTTGAATAAAGAATTAATCAGAACCTATCTACATTCTGCCCTTCTTATTTCCTCTCTCTAGCATTAAGAGTCAGAGCCTCCCCAGGTTCTGTTCATTATAAATTCCCAGCAGGGAGACCTACGACGTGGGACCCGCTGGGAGGTTCCCGTGTGGCTCTTGAACCGCCACCACATACAGACTCAGCAGAGTGTCTCTGCTGTGGCGGAGAATGAAATGCAGGCTTGGATTAGGCACTGGAACCCTGAGATACCGTATCTAATCTGGGAGCTCATATCACAGGAGGGATACAGAGCAGCCAACCGATAGAGCAGGAATGTGTTGTTTGTTTTCAGTGAGAGAGGCCGGAGTGATGTTTAACTCACACACACACACACACACACACACACACACACACACACACACACACACACACACACACACACACACACACACACACACACACACACACACACACACACACACACACACACACACACACACGGCATTTACAGTATTGACAGTAATGTCAAGGTTCTCATTGAGGTGCTTCTGAGAGTAGTGAACACTATGGTGAACACTATGGTGAACACCATAATGAAGACTACAGAGACTGTTATAGTGAACACTATAGCGAATCCTGCGTGAGACCCTAAAGGTGCGGCCACACCAGACGCGTATCTCGCGTACTTTTTACGCGAGATACGCGCGTAAAATGTTGCTTGACCATTTTGTGTCAAAAATGGTCGCATACGCGCAATACGCGCAATACGCGCAATACGCGCCTACGTCACTCGCCTAGATGAGCCCGCCAAAAACTCCCCCCCCCCGCTATTTTCTTTTGTGGTCAATGTACATCGTCGTACAGGACAGGACGGCCGCACACGGCGACGATGATACGTTGATCGACCTCCATTTCTGTTCGTGTAGTGTCTGTAGTGTTGATCAGCAGAGAAATAGTCCGCCAAGACGTTGAGGTTGCTTAGCAACCAGAGACTCTGTCAATGCAAGTGAACGGGAGCGTTCCCTCTTCGTCATAACTATCAAAACCAAACATCCTTCACATTCACCGAGTGTAACATTATGAAAGTAAAATGCACATTTCTCGCCTAGAAATTGTTTCCATAAAAGCATTTAATGGCGTAAACTATGTTTACTATTTCCACACAGAAAAAAGCAAGATGTTCGGCCGTATGCTTCTGTCCCAGCTCACTACTCTCTGCCAGTGACGACGGGTCCAGCTCAACGCTGATTGGGGCAATGCGTGTCTCGTCAGACGCGTATCTCGCGTACTTCGCGTAAAAAGTTCAATTTTTTGAACTCTTGAAATGTACGCGATATACGCGATATACGCGCGTATAGCGCGTATTGCGCGTAAATATACGCGCCACATACGCGCTATACGCGCGTAAAATGTTGCTTAATACGCGAAATACGCGTAATACGCGTAATACGCGCGTAAACCAATGGTTCCCTATGGAGAAAATGGCGATTTCATACGCGAAGTACGCGAGATACGCGTCTGGTGTGGCCGCACCTTAACTCATGGAAGTCCGAAGCCCTAGTCCTCTCTCTGGCAACTAATGTGACTGATTTGGGCCGCGTCAGTCCCTGGAAAGAGGATTCATTCCTGGAGTCACATATTGGCTCCAGGGGAACCAGTGAGCTGAGAGTCACTGAACCAAGAGGATGAAGAGTGTGTGTGTGTGTGTGTGTGTGTGTGTGTGTGTCTGTGTGTGTGTGTGTGTGTGTGTGTGCGCGTTTGTGTGTATGCTATGTGTGCACGTTGCATGTGTGCACATTCATGCTTGGTGCGAGGGTGCGATCGTGTTTGCGTGTTTGATGGCATGTGTTTGTGTGTGTACTATGTACTAAGCTTGCGTGTGTTTGTTCCATGTGAATCCATACATATGTGCTTATGTGTGTTCTTGTGCATGTGCATCCCGGTGTATGCGTGTGTGTGTGTGTGTGTGTGCGCCTATGTGCGTGTGTGAGTTGGTGCACGTGTGCATCCATGTGTGTGTGTGTGTGTGTGTGTGCGTGCCTGACCTCGTGGTGGTGGATCTGCGCCTGCAGCTCCTGGATGTTGCTGGTGGAGACGGGCCGGTCCTGGATGATGCGGTGGGCCTCCTCGATCAGCCTCTGGAGGTTCCTCACCTCCAGCTCGTACTGCTCATACTGCACCACCGCCTCCTGCACAGCCCCGCCCCCAAAGAGGACACGCCCCATTAGAGCCACGACCCCAAGGAGTACATGCCCATTACAGAGGCTCCCCCCCCAGAGAGGCCACGCCCCCCGAGAGGACACCCCCGTTAGAGCCACGCCCCCGGAGAGGACACCCCCGTTAGAGCCACGCCCCCAGGAAGGACACACCCATTAGAGACGCGCCCCCAGGGAGGACACACCCCGATATATGTCCACGCCCCCCTAGAGAGGACACGTCCTGTTACAGGGCCACGCCGCCTAGCGATGACACACCCCTTAGGGAGGACACACCCTGTTATAGAGCCACATCCCCAGTGAGGACATACCACTATATAGAGCCTCGCCCCCTTTAGTAGACAAGCCGTGATAGAGCCACGGCCCATTACAGAGCCACGCCCCCAACGAGGACACGCCCCTTAATAGAGCCACGCCCCCTAGGGAGGATGTCAGAACACGAGTGGCTGCTAAAGATTGCAGCTAAAATCATCTCCAGTGACACATGAAACCTGGGATGAGTGATCGATGTGGGTCAGACAGCATGTAAACACTTCCGTCACCTGGGTGGATGAGGAGGACCTCTGTCCACACAGAGAGACGTCTCTTATACCGGTACGTCTCCCACAGGGACCACACTAGGCTGCCATGAGGACCAGCCAATATGGACACAATTAGTCAAGATGATTTAGCCTCAGTCTAAATCTCCCCCCCCCCCCTGGCCCTGGAGACTAATCTTCACCAAAATAAGATTAGCAGAGTAATCGCCATGGCGACAAATAAGCAAGGGGGGGGGGGGGGGGTACAACAGGGGCGGGGCCAGGGGAACCCTGGATTTCCTGAACAGACAGGAACTTCAGGGAGCGACGATTAGGATTCAGATCCATCACGTTTCACTGGAGTTGGAATGTGATGTAACGTTTTAACGTGATATAGCGTTTTTTGATGTTGATGCAATGGTGGTTCATATCACTTAACCTTGAAGTAAACTTGTGATTTCAAATCACCATTGGTATGAAATCTATGTTTATATAAGGTATGGTATAAGATTTAGATTTGTTTATATTTTCTCTCTGATTAATATCAAAGATCATTTCAAGGACATAACTAAACAAACACTCTCCATAGCCTATACTAAAGGGTCCAACTCACAGACCATAAAGGATGATATAGAGTTATTGCCCAGCCCTAATACAAGTGTTCCAGCGGGTAGCTATAGAATGACACCAGTTGCTGTCTAACAAGCGAGGTGACAGATTCTCTGTCCATGTCCTTGCTCGCTGTGTGATGCATCTGTTCCATAGCTGTGTGTCAGGAACTCTGTGTATTCTGCATCACACAGCTGATCTACACAAGCGTGCTCTGAAGAGGGCTATTTGTACGCATCAGTGTATATTTTTTACATGTTTCTCTTTCTTTATATTTAAATTCGGTAATTATTGATAATGATGTTGTCAAACTTGTATAGCAAGTATCCTGCGTTCTGTCTTTTTACCGACCGCATTCACTGTGCATTTTCTAAGTTATTTGTGCTTCCTGTTATGAAATGAATTACTCGAAACCAAACAAATCAGCCTTGCATCCTTCCTGTCGGTTTCTATCAGAGGAAAACTTAGGAGGAGCTGAGGAAACTGACGACAAGTGTATTTCTACAGTTGCAAACTACATAGTGTTGCTTTGAAACAACACTTATTTAAAGTTCAATACTGGACTACTGGACGGGTTTATATTCACTTTTAATGGCCAATCAAACTATTACTAATCCCTGCCTAGAATAACGTGATTGGTCGAAACAAATAGGAAGCAAAATAAAATCAAACACCCCGTTCACCGAGACATGAGCTAGACTGCCGGCAGTCTTCACTGCATTTGTAGTCTGATTTGTGAATACAAATGCAACAAGCCCCTCCTTAAGCACTGAAAATAGTACTTAGCGTCATGTAGCATCTTATCTTTGCTGGGTTAACCTACCAATTGTTAGTGCTTGGAACTTGGTTCTATGAACATCCTCACTCTGCTGACAGCGATGTATTTCTCTTTCTTCAGACAAATGTACTTATTGTAAGTCGCTTTATAAAAGCGTCTGCTAAATGCCCTCAATGTAATGCAAAAATAATTAACAACAGCATGTTGTTTGCCTCAACTCTGCATTGGCTGTGTGAGTGCTGCCCCCTGCTGTACCTGCAGGATATTGCACTGCTGGATGGTGGTGTGCTGCAGCTGGCTGGCCTCGTGCTGCAGACTCTGGGCAGTGCGGCAGATGGGCAGGCTGGCCACCACCTCCTCCGGCAGCCGGAGGGCGCTCTGGCACTGCTGCACCGTGGTCACCTGCTGCTTGAAGCCCTCCATCTCCACCAGCAGACGCTGGGGACGGAGCACACACGAAGACGTGAGGGCTGATGATGTATTTGTATGTGTGTACAGTGCGAATTGTGACTTTTCTATATCTGCATCAGAGAGTATGTGCAACTCTGTCCGTATGTGTAGCTGTGTCTGAATGTGTGTTTGTGTTGATGTTTTGTCTGTGTGCGTGTGCGTGTGTGCGCGTAACTTTGTCTGTAGGTGTTTGTGTATGTGTGTGTAGCCGTGTCTGAATGTGTGTAATGTCTATAAAGTGTTTGTGTAGATGTGTGTCTGTGTGTGTGTGTGTGTGTGTGTGTGTGTGTGTGTGTGTGTGTGTGTGTGTGTGTGTGTGTGTGTGTAGGTGTGTGTGTGTGTGTGTGTGTCGTGTCTGTTTGTGTGTGTGATTCTGCATGTGCACATGCGTGCCGTGCACGGGTGTGTAGATTCGGAGTGTGTGTGTGTTCGTCTACCTGTCTGTGTGTGAGCTGTTCTCGGAGGCTCAGTCGGTTGAGGTCCGGCGAGGCCAGGGTGGTCTGGACCTGTTCCAGGGTGGCGTGGAGGCTCTTCACCTCCGCCTCCAGGCGCATCATATCCTGTCAGGGACAGGAAGTCAGACACCCACACTGAGTATAATAGGAGGTTTGTTTCTCCCGGTGACTGCCTTGGACTCTGTTAAGTGGCTCGGGTTTCTGTTTATTGCTACTGAATGGATGCTGTTCTTATCAATACTTATAAAAAGGTTTTGAAAACGTTAATCAAATAAATATTAAAAAGTCAATTTGAAATATGCATGCTTTTACTTTATGCAAGATGATTTATAGAAGGTATACCTATACCTACTTTCTACTAACTATTCTTATACTTTCTAGGAAATTATCTATTCATAGCCTTTATTTGGATGTAGTAAGCCTTCTTGGTCTCAGTTGGTACGTAACAAACTCAAAAGATAATGGAATAATTAGGAAAGGAATATTGAATAAGAAGGAGGCAACAGTCAGAATTTGACCTTCCTCTTTAAACATCCCCAAAAAACAAGTTAAACAAGATCAAACAAATCCCTTCCGACATTTCAATTAGGCTTTAATGCGTTACTTCATGGTAAAACGCTTTGTTACCAGACGCCCGCCGACTTCATTAGATAAACGGTTTCTGCCAGCGAGCCTAAACGCGTCGCTAGGGAAACACATATCTTGGGTTCGCCACAAGGGGGCACTCTAGTCACACATAAATTGTAAGACTATTTCGACTTTTTTACTACACTAACTATCTCGCAGACCTTGCAGAGGAATACATACTGTATATTATTTTAATATTATTCAAATTATATGTTAATCTTAATGTTATTCGAATTTGAATTTTGACACCCAAGCAAGAAGAGAATGAAGTATGCTACATTTATAAATAAATACTATTCCGATAAGCGATTGTGCTGAAGCCTATTGAAGCACACCATTACACTATTATGAACAGCTTATCAATGAGCATTATTATAGGGCTTGTACATTAGAATGCAGCCTGGGAAGTTTTTTTCTTCGCTACCCCGCCATCTTGAGAGTACTCAAGAGAGTTACACTAATAAAAAATCCTAAACTGACATTAATATACCATAACCTGCGCTTATGAGAACTTTGTTTTGCCACATCTTCAAACAACAATGTCTCCCTATAATGACAAATTATCATAAATGTATGACCCAAAAGAACACAACAACGGAAAAAAACCACGCTCCCAAAATGGCGTCGGTCCTCGCGCCGTGACATCACGTGTGTATGTGTGTGTGTGTTTGTTCGTGATGCCTTTCTTTTTTGTTTTGTTATTAAGAAATATCTTCTTAATATGTCTTTATTGTACTTTGTTGTTAAGGACCCCCTTGAAAACGAGATGGGTTCATCTCGAGGGGGGTTATTCCTAATCAAGACATGTGAACCATCGCGGCGCCCACGCCCCCCACAAGGTGTGCTGCCCCTCACCTTGGCGGCGTCCTGCAGGCTCTGGAGCCGCGTCCTGGCGTGCTGCTGCAGCTCCTCGGCCCTCCGGCTCAGGTGGTTCACCTGCTGGCTCCACCCCCTGGTGCGCACCACCTGGCCCAGCTGCCCCTCCCTCTCGGCCATGGCCTCCAGGTCGCCATGGAGACCGCGGCACTCCCGCAAGAAGGGCCTGTTGCCATGACAGCGGCGAGCGAGTCACAAAGTCAGGGCCCGGCACAGAACCTTGACAACGGAGGGGCTAGGGGCCTATTGTACGGGGGGGGGGGGGGGAGCGATTAGGCTAATTAAGGCGCGCCGTCGGGGATAATAGCAGCTTCTCCGGGAGACTGATTAACCGCCGGCGTCGCAGGAACTAGACCGGCGCAGCATTTACACGGAGACCTAGCCTAGGAAACAATTAAGTCGGATGCCAATTTGTCTACCACAGGATTGCCGAGCGAAAGAAAAAGCTAAGACAATAGAGGAACGACAATGGGCTGATTACAATTTACAAGGAGGCTGCATGGATTAGTGGGAGAGGAACGCACAGCGGGGGGGGACAGGGTGGGGTGAGGGCGGGGAGACGCTCGCGCTCGGTGCGTCCCGTATCGCACGCTGTGCACCACACACCCAATATCGGTCCTATTGTTCCACGTACTTTTGGTTAAGTACGGCAGTAGGTATCTTTTCAGACACACTTCTCAGCCTGTTATTATATCGCCACTTCCTGAGAGTTGGTTGTCATCAACACTGCATTGCATTGTGGGATATATACGCCGGCGTCTTTTGCTTTCGTACCTGTAATATTTCCCCTGGAAATAGTTTGCACTTCCAGTACTTTCGGTTTTATACTAACGTTTAGGACATAGTAAAACAATCATACCAACTTTTTTAAGCGCACTAAACAACATTTTTGGGCGGAGTCTCACCTGGTGGGCTCTGATTTGCTCCTGCAGCTGAGAGGCGGAGCTCCAGATGATGTTGCCCGTGACCAGGGCCTCTGCCTTCTCCGTCCATCCCATAATGAATGACCTCATCCCCTTGTACTCCTCATACTGCCTCTCAGCCTACTCACCACACACACAGAGAGCGAGAGAGCGAGCGAGCGAGAGAGAGAGAGAGAGAGAGAGAGAGAGAGAGAGAGAGAGAGAGAGAGAGAGAGAGAACAACATTGACCACAAAACAAGAGCTGGAAAGTACGCAAAATAATAAGAGTACCTCCAAATGGCTTCATGAAACGAAGGGATGCAGATTAGAAACTATTCAAATGGTGATTAACTATCCGCAAATCATGGCTGTGATTAAAGTCCTGAACTTTAAAGAACCTCAAATCCAGCTGAGTTGAATGCGACCAAAACATGTTCATGTTCGTGTCTACTCCACCAACAGCGATATATTGTTGTTTCTCCTTCTTCTGACAAATGTACTTACTGTAAGTCGCTTGGGATAAAACCCTAAATGTCAATGTAAATGTTCAAATCAAACCCCTATTCAGAATCTACACTCTACGATCTCGCACTACTGCGAGACCTTTTAAACTCAAAGTGTCTTCGTGTGTGTGTGTACATTGGAATGTATGAATGTATGTATGGATGACTGTTGACCCGTGCACAGAGGTGGACCGCAGAGGGACCCGCCCACCTCCTTCAGCCTGCTGGCCCGGTGCTGGGCCTGCTGGGCGGTGAGCCTCTGGGTCTCTCCCAGCCGGGCCAGGCTGTCCCCCAGCTGTCTGCACAGCAGGGGGTTCTGCTCCCCGAACTCCTGCACCGCCACGCCCAGCTCGGCCAGGGAGCCGCCGCAGCCCTCGCACTCCTCACACAGACACTGGGGGGGAGGAGAGAGAGGGGGGAAGAGAGAGGGGGGAGGGAGGAGGGAGGGGGGGAGGAGGAGGGGGGGGGGAGGGATGGGGGGAGAGGAGGGAGAGGGGGAGGGAAGAGGGGAGAGAGAAGACAGGAGGGGAGGAGGGAGAAGGGCCAGGAGGGAGGGGAGGAGAGGGGGGAGATAGAGGGAGGGAGAAGAGAGGGAGAGAGAAGTAAGTAGAGCATAGGGGAGGAGATTGGGGGGGGGGGGGAGAGGAGTGGTGTAGAAACAGGTGGAGGTGGAGGAGGCAAAGGGAGGATGAGGGGTGATTGAGAGGAGTGGAGGAGAGGTGAAGGTGGAGGGAAGGAGAAGTGAGTAGAGGAGGGGAGAGGAGATGAAAGGAGAGGAGGCCAAAAAAAACGGGTTAAAGCTTTAAGGGATCAAAGCTAAAGGAAAGAGGAAGAGTGTTTAGGTGGACACTGCTGACGCCTCGTCCCAGTTGAACAGTTCAAACTAAAGATGCTTTGCTCTGGTTTGTGTTCAAACCAGCGCTACGCAGACTTCAGGGACTGGGAGGGGTGGAAAGAAGGGGAGCAGAAGAAAGAGGGGCGAGAACCCCATCTGTACTTCTGGAGCACACAAGTGGGCCAGCCTGATGGAGGATCACAGCTCACACAAACACACACACACACACACAGGCACACACACGCACACACACACACACACACACACACACACACACACACACACACACACACACACACACACACACACACACACACACACACACACACACACACACACACACAGTCTCTCTCTCTTCCCGCTTCCCTCATTAACCCTAACATCTGCAAAACAAATGGCCGAGTATAATGAGGGCTAATTGCGTGGTAATTAGTGCGCGTGTCTGCCTGATTACTTTGGTCTCCTCCCTGGCCTGCTCCAGGTCCGACGGCTTGTCCTCCAGCTTCCTGGAGACGCTCCTCAGCCGGCCCTCCATGTCCTTGAGCCGGGCGCCAAAGTCCTCCTTCACGTCCCGGGTCTGCTGCACCTCCCGCTCCCGCGCCTGCACCTGGAGCCCAAGAGAGGAGACGGCAGCATCAGCACCAGCCAGCCTCACCATCGTCACTGTCATCAGCACCAGCATCATCAGCACCAGCACCATCATCACGATCATCATCATCGTCATCATCATCATCAGCATCATCATCAGCATCATCCTCATCAGCATCTTTATCATCATCATCATCTTCATCAGCCTCATCAGCATCTTTATCATCATCATCATCTTCATCATCCTCATCAGCATCTTTATCACCATCATCATCATCATTGTCATCATCATCCTCATCATTGTACGAAGTTAATTTGATTATATTAACGGCAAGTATATTGTAATAACACATCTTTATGGAATATAATTTATTCATATTTTGCCTTGAACAAACAAATGTTAACGTACGAATGTAGGTCTCTAAACTGTTCTGCTGAAGGCACTTTTAAAATAGAACATGGAGGTCAGTGAGGTGTGCGTTCAAAGCGTGCACACTAGTGTAAGTCCTCACACCGTTCTGCTGTTCATAATCACACATTAATGTCCTGATGCTGCACTAAAACACAAACCCTGCTGTGATCAGCACATCTGTTCTGTGATGATCCATCTACATCCTGCCCCCCCAAGACCCAAACTGGAACTTCCTACACCTTGGAAGAACCTTTACTGTCAATGTCATTTTTTAAAAAAAAAGTGTATAAAAAAAAAAGTGTTAAAATTTTATCTATTTTATTATCGTTTATTTTACAGTGTAAAGTACTAGCACTGGGCCACTTTATAATTGATGCCGTTTGTAACACATGAACTCCCACTCCGGGAGATTAATAATGTTTTATCGATTTCCGTTGATTGATTTGTTTGTGATTTGATCCCCATGCACCGAGGCTACGCCGTGACCCCAGGACGGGGCCTGTCGGCTGGGTGTTGGAGGGCGTGGTGGGGGGGTTACCTGGTCCTCAGCGGAGCCCAGGGCCAGGGCCACCTCGGCCAGCTGCATGCTGAGCTCCGAGGGCAGGCCGGCCGGCAGGTCCTGGTACTTGGACTGCTGCAGCTCTGCCATGCGCTCCACGCTCTGCCGCCTCGAGATGACCTCGCCGTGGGCCGTCTGACACACACACAGGCACGCACACACACACACACACATACCCACATTTAGGCAGGCACACACACACACACACACACACACATACCCACATTTAGGCAGGCACACACACACACACACACACACACACACACACACACACACACACACACACACACACACACACACACACACACACACACACACACACACACACACACACACACACACACACACACGGGAAGCTGTCATTGACTGTAGTCCATGGTGATGGATGCAGTGATGAACAGGGTTTAAAACAGGTTGGATGTTGTTATTTTTTGCTACCTAGCGACAGACAGAATCCACAGCATTGCCCAAAGCAAGTCACACTGACTGCCTGTCATTAGCAGGGGCACACACACACACATGAGCACAATGACATTCAGGAGGGCGACGATGACATTGTCAGCGATTCCTGAGGTGACTACCAGCTCGCATGTTTGCTCAAGGACACTCCAACACTTATGAAATGCTAAATTGGACACCAATCTTCGGCATCAATCCCCTGAATTGTGTTTGCGTATGCAGAGATGCGTGTGTGTATGTGTGTGCGTATGCATGTGTGGGTGCGTCCGTGTGTGCTTGCATGTGTGTGTGCATGTGTGAGTAAGAGAGAGAGAAAGAGAGAGCGAGAGAGAGCGCGAGTGTGTGTTTGTGTGTGCGTGTGAGTGGGTGAGTCTGTTGGAAACAACAGGTGTGTGTTTGTTTGTAAACAGGTGTGTGTGTGTGTGTATGAGTGTTTGTTTGTGTTTGTATGTGTGTGTGTGTGTGTGTGTGTGTGTGTGTGTGTGTGTGTGTGCACATGTGTGTGTGTGTGTGTGTGTGCGCACATGTGTGTGTGTGTGTGCACATGTGTGTGTGTGTGTGTACACGTGTGTGTGTGTGTGTGTGTGTGTGTGTGTGTGTGTGTGTGTGTGTGTGTGTGTGTGTGTGTGTGTGTGTGTGTGTGTGTGTGTGTGTGTGTGTGTGTGTGTGTGTGTGTGTGCCCCCCACCTCCAGCTCCTGCAGCAGTGAGTCCAGGTCTGCGGTGGGGCTCAGCAGGAGTCCTCTGGTGTCCTGGATCCAGCCCTTCACCAGGCCCAGCTCCTTCTCCACCTCCTCCCGCTCCCGCAGCTCCTGCTGCACCTGGCCCCTGCTGCTGCGCACCTGCACCCCCAGGCTGGGGTCACACACCAGGGGTCAGGGGTCACGAGGGGAAGAGCACTCCCTCCATGCTTGGACTCGACGCCCATTGGTGAAAACATGAACTAAACCGTCTCGGGCCGACTAGGAGTCGGGATCTTCCTCCCACTTGTTGAGGTTTGGATGTCGTTGGACACACTTTTGTACGTTGTACGTCCTGCCGCTTAAAAATAGTACTCAGCGTCGTGTAGCATCTTATCCTAGCTATCTCTGTTGTGTACGGGGAATGGGTTAACTTAGTGATCGTTAGTGCTTGGCACTTGGTTCTATGAACGTCCTTAATGTACCGACAGCGATATATTGTTGTTTCTCTTTCTCTTGACAAATGTACTTATTTGAAGTCGCTTTGGATAAAACCGTCTGCTAGATGCCCTAAATGTAAATGTCGTCTAAATGAATTGTTCAATATAAAAATGAAGACATTTCCGCACAGAAGTAGCATTTTCATGACCTGTCCTGTCCTGTACAGAACCATCCATCGTTCCATCCAAAGTACGTAATATATTACTGTATATATTATCATACTGTACCTCTTATACTTCTCCTGCATGCCCCGGATCTCTCGCATGCACGGCGTCCCTCCTCGTCTGCGCTCCTCCTTTCCGTTCTCCTCCCCCTGCTCCTGCTTCTCCTCCTCCTCCTCCTCCTCCTCCAGCTCTTCCTCCTGCCCCCGGAGCCAGAGGGTGTGCTGCCCCAGGAGGGCGAGGCAGGACTGCTCCCTCTCCAGCTCGCGGCCGTACGAGTCGTGGTACTCCAGCAGGCTCTGCAGCGCCGCCCTGGTGGCGGCCTTCTCCACCGTGCTGTCAGGCACGCGGCCGCCCAGGTCAGCTGACACACAGCGGGCCTTCTCCATCTGGGCTGGGGGGGGGGGGGAGAATCAGTACGGAACTAAATCTGATTTAGATTTACACACCCACTCACTCACTCATGCACATTCACTCGCTTGCTCACTCACTCACTCATTCACCTATTCACCTACTCACCTACCCACTCACTCACTCACACACACACACGCACATGTTCATTGTTATTAAAATACATGTCATTAATCAGCAGGTAGGGGTGAGGCATTGTCATCCGGAGGGATGCCCAAGGGCATCGGGTATCTAACCCGCAACCTTTCACACAACGCACCAGGCAGCCCTGGCCCTGTGTGATCAAGCCATCGAGAGATACGGATGAACAAACTGAACACACAATATACAACTGATAGAACGAATAGTTATGATATCAATAATTATCACAAGAGGTCACTTCTCATTTGCATCATTTCAGCCATGGTGTCGCTGACACAAACTGCCAAACTGCCAACTGCCAACTGCATTTGATGACAATAATTCAATTCTCGGTATTCATTGACGCATGAATAGCCACTGTTCTCTGACACGGTCCAAAGCAAGGCCAGTCCGTAGGCGAAGAGAAGGCCATTATGGTCTGTAAAACAATGGATGCACAGAGGGGGCAAAGGGACAACCAGAAAGCGCCACGTCGAAGGAAGTGGAACGCTTCCCACAGTGTGACTTCATTTCCTTGTTTGGCCGGGGCCTGTGGGAGCTCTGGTGAGCTGGAGTTTATAAGGGGCGGGATAATGGTTCAGAAGGCGGGAAAGTGTCTGACATCATTGCAGCGCTTTGGCGGGAGAATTCCTCCTGGCCCACAGCCTGGGATTACATCACCCTACACGGCTGAACACTGGTCTGTTCCTGTGTCTGACCAGACTGTAAATCAGGGATGAGCCACGCTCATTAATGGACTAAAGATGTAAGAGTTACGAATGGAAGAATGTTTTTACATGTATGTGGATTATGTAAGAAAATAATTTTGATGAAACAACAATCGGGATCGACTGAAGTGACTAAAGGAATCATTTAAGGAGCACATCATTACTACGATTAGGATCACACACCCACCACACACGCACAACCGCACACACACAAGCACACGGATGCATATATACAACCACACACACGAAGATAGCCACAACAACACACACACAAAAATATTCACAACCACACACACACACAAACATACACACACACACAAATATTCACAACCACACACTCAGATTTACACACACACACACACACACACACACACACACACACACACACACACACACACACACACACACACACACACACACACACACACACACACACACACACACACACACACACACACACACACACACACACACACACACACACACACACACACACACACACACACACACACACACTTAAGCACACACACACACTACACACACCTTTTCATTGAACTTCCTCCACTCGCGGACCGTGTCCTCCAGTGCCCTCTCCTGGCCGCGGGCCACACTGCGGAGCCTGGTCAGCCGTTGCCATAGTGACGAGATGGAGTGGCCGGCGACGGCGGCTCGGCCGGCCTCGTAGCCGAGCGTCTCCAGGGCCGTCGCCTTCTCTCTCAGCGCGGTCAGCGACAGCTCGGCCGAGTCCATCCCACCCAGCAGAGACTGAAACACACACACAACCACACAACACACGACACACAGCACACAACCACACAACACACAACATACGACACATGACACGCGACACACAACCACACAAAACACAACACACATCCACACAACACACATCCACACAACACACAACACACGACACAAACGCACACCAACACACAACACACAAAGACACAACATATTTATAACTCTGTAGCGCAAAAATAATGAAGAGCGGGAATTTGCGTGTATGTGCAGAAAAAGACGATCGACGCCACCGCATTCTTGTGCGACACCGACCTTGTAGCTGTGGAACTTGTCTTCTGCTTCCAGGAGACCGGCTGCCTTGGCTGAGGGGAAGGCACTCATTGTGTTTTCTGCAGTGTTCATCCAACCAATCAGGGCCTCCCGCTCCTGCTGGAACGAGCTCCATAGAGACGCAGCACTAAGGGTGAGTACAAGAAGAGAGGAACAGTGTTAGAAGGTACAACCCAGCGAGACAGCGAATGCACTTAATCTGTCACATATAACAATGGTGGAGACAGGGCGATACATGTGAGGATGAATGTAAGCTTTAAGACGTTTTGCATCTGAAGAGGTCTGTGAATTAACACACAGACACATACACTCACACCTACACGCAAACATGCACGCACCCACACACACAAAAAAACACACTCGCACCACACACACACAGAGGCAGACAGACACACACACATACACACACACAGACTGGCACGCATCCGAAGCATCCGAAGAGGTCAATGAATGCATACACGCACACACATACACAAACACACCTGCGTACACACAAGTACATACCCACACAGGCACACGTACACACACACACACACACACACACACACACACACACACACACACAAACACAGACACACACCTCTGCAGAGTTTGGTGCTGCTCCTCCAGCTGCTGTCTGAACGTGATGTTCCTCAGCCTCATCTCCTCCACGCGTCTCCTCAGCTCCTGCATGGCCCCCGCCGGCCGCACCAGAGGCTTCAGCAGGGGCTGCAGGGCCCGCAGCTCCTCCAGCCCCGCCCTGAAGGCCCCGTCCCGGTCCAGGAGGTCCTGCAGCTCCCTGCTGCTCTCTGATTGGTCCTCCGGGTCCGCCCCCAGGCCCGCCCCGTGGAGGGCGGCCCCCGCGGCGTCCAGCCAGATCTGGGCGGAGCGCTGGGAGGTGCTGTATCTCTGGACCAGAGAGAGGGCCTGGTCCACGGCCAGCTGGAGAATGGAGGAGAGGTTCAATGCTGTTGTTGAGGACGTTTTATTGTGAATGGGTGAAATCTAGAGAAAATGCTACATTTAACATGTAGGATGTCGGACTACAGGTATATGCACCTTTTTGAAAAGCACCTTTGGAACAACATGTATCAAAAAATACTTTGAGTACATAAGCAGTACATAACATTAGTGAGTAAGTACCTGTTTAGCGCTCAGTAAGTAAGTAGGTAAGTAAGTATAAAAGTAACCTTTGTGAGTAAGTAAGCAAGTAATTGAGAGAGTAAGTAAGCAAGTACGTAAGTAAGTAATTAAGTGTGTAAGTAAGCAAGTAAGTAATTGGGTAAAGAAGTAAATTAGTAAGAACGTACCTGTTTAGTGCTAATGGCTTTGGTCACTTCTGCTTCCAGCTTGTGTAGTCGCTGCAGCTGCTTCTCTTCACTGGCTGGCACCTCTTCCTTCCTGCCGTCAAATCTCTGTTTCTCTCTGCTACCCAAGGCACCTGCCACCCGTAAGACGCCCTCCACCTCCTCCACAAGGATTCTTAGTCTCCTCACTTCCTCCTGCACATTCTCCACCTCGACCTCCGAAAAGGCCAAAGGCTCCTCAATCTTGTCTTTCATCGCAACCAACCACTCTAAAACTTTCTCTGTCCCTCTCGTGAAATCTTCATTCTGGCACACATTCTTTTCCCTTTCCGTGATGCACTTCCGTACTTCTGATTGTAACGATCGCAGGGATTCCTGCCTTAAAGTGACGTCCTGGATTGCCGAAGGTTCAAAGTTCACATTAAGGCCTTTGAGTTTTCGCTCACACCCTTCTGCTTGAGAGTTCAAGCTCTCCACACTTTCAAGTAGCCCTAAGACACCCGTCAACCTGTCCGTGGCGCACAGGTGGTCTTCTGATTGCAGTCTCACCAGACTCCCCCTAACAGCGTCGCACTCTGACTCAAGGTGCGCCGAGGCACGGTTGTGCTCCACCACCGTTTCCAAACAATCACCCAACAGTTTCCTCTTCTGATCGATTTGGCGTTTCAGGGTGTCGTGGATCGCGACCAACCGCTGTATCTCCTCCACGCTGCAGCGCTGACCGCGGCTGTGGAAGGCCTCCCGTTTCCCCATCAGCTCCCTCACCGCCGGGCCCAGGTGGGCCAAACTCCCCTCCATGTTGCCGTACTCGTCGCGCCGTCGTGCCACCTCCTCCTCGCTCGCGGCTACGGCCTGCTTCTCCAGATTGTCGTGCTGTCCCTTGAGCTCCTCCAGAGCGTTCCTCGTAATCTCCAAGAAAGTGCTGAAGTCGTTCCTCTCCAGGATGGCCTGCTGCACCCTGTCCCGCTTCTCTTTGGCCAGCGCTAGGATGCTGTTGTACTGCTGCGGCAGGGCGTTGAGCCTCTCGTCCAGGTAGCAGTGGTCTATCTCGTTCAGCGTGGGCAGGATCTCCTGGCCGATCCGCTGCACGATGAGCAGGAGGTTCTCGTACTCCGAGGCCTGCTCCAGGACGCGCTGGTAGCAGGACAGGCGCCCCTGCAGGTCCGAGCTCTGCAGCGCGTCCGTCAGGTTGATCTCGGGGAAGGTGACGGTGTCCGCCTGCCTCAGCCAGCCGCAGGTCTTGTCCAGGTCGATCTGGAAGTACTTGCGAGCGGTCATGGCCTTGTCCAGGTCGGTCAGGCGCTGGGCGGTGCGCTGCTGCACCGTCTCAAAGGCCACCTGCAGCTCCTCCAGCCGGGCCAGGGTCTCCACCCTCTCGTGGTCCGTGGCGTCCCTCTCCAGGCCCCGTCCCTGGGCCCACAGAGATGCCAGCTCCCCCTGATAGGTCCGCAGGCTCCGCTGCACGCCCTGGCCCGCGGTCACCTGCTTGGCCAGGTCCTCGGGCAGGAGGGCACGTGGTCGTCCACTAAGGCCTTGCTCTCCTGCTGCTGAACCCAGGCCAACGCGCGCCCCAGACCCTGCAGGAACTGGGTCCGCTCTGTGAAGGCCTGCAGGGACGAAACACCAGCATTAACATCGGGTAGACCTTCGGTCTACTCTCTTTTTTCACACTCTTGTAGGTATTTGACATGAGATATAAGATACATGATTATATTGACATTTATACAGGTGTTGTCACTGATTATCATCAAGTCCACTCTACCTTGCTGAGGTACTTCCTCCTCTGTGTGACCCGTGCGCCCAGCGCCTCCACCTCGCTCTGGGCCTGCTCCACCAGCTCCTGCAGGCTCCTCTTCTCGCTCAGGCCCAGGCGGGAAGGCCACGGCCTTGGCCTCGCTGACCGCCTGCCCAAGCAGCTGCTGCCGCGCCTCCAGCTCCACGCACACGCTCAGGTGGTCGAACAGGAAGCTCTGGGCCACGTCCGGCGGGGGGCTGGTCTTCAGCGCCGAGGTGAGGGAGGGCCTCTGCTCCTCCACCCACTCCCGGGCATCCCTCAGCTGGGCCTCCACCCTGGCCATGTCCTCCAGCGTCCCGGCCGAGTCCTGGATCTTCTTTTGGATCAGGCCTTCCAGCTGGGCCCAGCGCTGCTCCAGGTACCCCACCTGGTGGAGGGGAACACCGGGTCAACATCGTCGCCCCCTCATGTAGAATGAATGAGGGTCGAGTATCATTTTATAGCTCAGCTTTATTTGATGAAGAACAATCCCCATACAACAGGCGTACTTCACAGTATATCTAAACAACGCGCGTGTCCCGTTGCAACGCTGTCACAAAACCATCTCAACTCTGAATTGCCATTCACCACATACAGTATGTACATACATATGTACACCTCTCGACTCGGCTCGGTCTACAATGCTCTGTGACCGAGCCGAGACATCACATGTATAGCTGTTCCGATAACATATTTTTCCTTCCCGATACCGTTTCCGATTCTCCAACTTGAGTATCGTCCTATAACGAGCATATACCGATACAGCATCTAGCATTGCAACTACTAATAGCACTCGTTCTTATTGAAGGGTTCTCTTATGATGACAGCAATGTAGAGTCGGTCGACAACTGGACTTTCGTACTCGCCGATACCCAATACTGCGCTTGAGGGAGTATCGGAGGCATTTCCCCTGGACCCCTACCTGCTGCTTGACCAGCTCCTTGTCCAGCAGGCTGAGTCGGGGCAACACGGTGTGCTTCTGCTCCCTCAGGTCCTCCAGTGTGGCCCTCTGCTCCTGCAGGTCGCTGGACAGCTTCTTCAGGGCCTCCAGGTGCTCACTGGTGCTCTCTGTGTCCGCCCTGGTGGATGAACAGGGGATAACAGGGGGTTAGGGATCCATATCCAAGCAAGAACAACTATCCCAGGTTGCCAGGTATGGATATAAGGTTGCAGGAGATTGCGTACTTATAAAGCAATGGTTATTTGTTACACTCAACAATGTTGAAAGGTAAAGGTTCTTAATGTGTGAACTTACTGCTCTGAACTACTTCACTGGGAGGAATTGGTCAACCTAGCG
Source organism: Melanogrammus aeglefinus (assembly GCA_900291075.1). Lineage (NCBI taxonomy): Eukaryota > Metazoa > Chordata > Actinopteri > Gadiformes > Gadidae > Melanogrammus > Melanogrammus aeglefinus. The sequence continues at coordinate 69,521 of OLKM01000809.1, forward strand.
ATTGTAGGTGCTTGGCACTTGTTTCTAACGTGGTTCAAACGTCCTTTGTAAGTCTGTACACTGTTGGTCGCTTTAGATGAAAGCGTCTGCTGAATGCCCTAGATGTAAACAAGGTGTGGGGAACCAGAATTTCAGGAAAATGGCGTCATGGACCGAGAGATATGGGAACCGCTGTCCTGCCTGTTATCCAGTCCTGAAATCCCTGCAGTCTGCTACAACCGGGGCCGAAGACCAAAGACGCCCCAGAGGAGGGTAACAAAGGAACTGCGGGCCCACCTGGCCAGGTAGTCCCACTCCCTGGAGACCTGGTGGAAGAGCTCCTCCACGGCCGCCACGCTCTCCTGGTACTCCCCGCTGTGCTGCATGTCCTCCCCTCGCTGGGCCTCCAGCTCCTCGGCCCTCTGGCCCAGCTCCACCCAGCTGGCCCTCAGCCGGCCGATGGCCTCCAGGGCGGGGCAGCCCTGGCCGTCCGTCAGCCGGACCACCGTGTCGCTCAGGTGGGTCACGTCGCACTGCCGGTCCCGCACCTGCTGCAGGAACTCCTGCAGGAGGTGGGGGGCGTTGCCAAGGTTACTTCAGGATGTATGGAGCGTTGCTAAGGTTACCTCAGGATATAGGGTTGATAAGGTTACATTATGATATAGGGAGTAACAGGTATGTATCTATGTATGTATGTATGTATGTATGTATGTATGTATGTATGTATGTATGTATGTATGTATGTATGTATGTATGTATGTATGTATGTATGCATGTATGTATGAATGTATGTATAATTGTATTTATATATGTTTGTACGTTTGAATGAATACATGCATGTCTGTCTGTCTGTCTGTCTGTCTGTCTGTCTGTCTGTCTGTCTGTCTGTCTGTCTGGTCTGTCTGTCTGTCTGTCTGTCTGTCTGTCTGTCTGTCTGTCTGTCTGTCTGTCTGTCTGTCTGTCTGTCTGTCTGTCTGTCTGTCTGTATGCATGCATGTCTGTCTATATGCATGTATATAAACAGGTATACGTATGCATGTATGTGGGTGTAATGCTGAGGATCCATTGAAGTGCAGTCTGGAGTGTGGAGTGGTTTGGATGAGCAGTACTAAAAAAAGCTGTGAGCAGCAATACAAAAACAAAGCAATGAGCCCATTCTGAACGCCACTGAAGTAGCACTATTATATGTAATTTCTTTTCAGTAAGATGGCTCCCAGCATTGTTCCCGTTTAGGGTTCTGTGAACTACTCGTCTCTGCTTCTCTCAGTGTGGATGACATGTGCAGTGAAGCCACCTTATTAACGCCTCCAGATTTTTAATTGGAAAAATTTTGCGCTCAATGTCATATGAATGGGAGGTCATTGCGAATCAGTAGCTAGAGTAGAAAGGGCTGTGCTGTTGGAAGAATACAGACCTCGGACCCTTTGTGAAAATGACCATCGCACTATCACATTAAAACTAAACCACTGGACACCATCTGCCTGTGGCGAAACCACCACTTCAGCCGGAGCAAATACTTTATAATTCATCATCATTATCATCCTCCTCATCCTCATCTTCACAATCAGCACCATCATTATCATTGTCACCATCATCATCATCATCATCATCAATATCTTTTTCACGGTCATCGTCCACACCATCATCAGCATCTTTTTCTTCACCGTCATCACCATTACCACCACCACCTCCACCTCCACCATCATCACCACCTCCACCTCCACCATCATCATCACCATTCTCACCACCACTGCCACCGCCACCACCATCCATCAACATCCCCACCACCGCCGCCGCCGCCACCACCACCACCACCACCATCACCCCAACCTCCACCATCACCCCAGCCTCCACCACCACCCTGATCACCGACCTGGGCCTTGTCCAGCTGGTTCTGGGCGATCTTGGGCTCCAGCTCGGCGGGCCTGCGGGCCAGGCTCTGACGGTGCTGGTCCATCTCCCTCAGCTGCACCTTCAGGTCCGCCTGCTGCTCCTCCACCTCCCGCCAGCTGTCCGCCACCTCCTCACACATCAGCATGCGGTCCTCCACCTGCACGGCCAGCATCACCATTTCTTTATTATAGAACTTTATTTCAATTTTTTTTTTTATGTGATCAAACTTATTTTCTTTATTTCAATAAATTAATTTCTTCATTTAATTTTATTTATAATGGTCATTTTTACTTTTTTTATTTCAATACTGATAATACAGTTTTTTCATCTTACTTAATAATTTATCTGTGCTACAAAACAAAACTATAAAATCAAAATATATACATAATCACCCCAATGCATTCAGAAAAAGTCTTCGCAAATAAAAAGCCATTTTTGTAGTCTTCGCAAAGAAAAAGCAATTTTTGAAGTCCTCACAAATAAAAAGCCATTTTTGTAGCTTTTACAAATAAAAAGCCATGGCCAAAACCTACGAGTATTCTGCATGGAGAATGTATAGTGTGCAGGACTGAGGTGTGTAGGGTGGAGGCTGAAGGGCGTAGGATCGGGTGGAGCAGACGCACCTGCAGCTTGACCTCCTGGATGGCGTTGGCCGCCTCTCTGACCCGCTGCTCCGTCAGGTCGCAGGTGGAGCACACCAGGTGGAGGTAGGTGCTGGCCTGCTCCTGGAGGGTCCGCTCCTGCTTCACCTGAGCACAGACCCCACCCGGTGATTAATGGAGGCGCACCACCCTTTGTCTCCATGGCGATGATGGGTGATGGGCGGATGGAGACATGCAGACGCTGCCAAAGGTTGGCTCTCAAAATATACTTTGAGTCGTTACGTTTTTTTTTTATAATAAATAATAAAACCAAATTATTTTATTTAAATACAAAACTAAAAATATTACTGTTAAAAATATTTTTTTTATTTGATAAAAAATAATATATATGTATATTTTAATAGCAAAAATATAATAAAACAATATATAGAAATATAAAATATATACTGTATATGATTTTTTTTCTGGAATATGTATATGGGTAAGTTGGGAGTTAGCCGGGGAGACCCACCTGCACCAGCGCCCCCTCCAGGCTGACGGGGGGGTGTGCTGGAGGCTCGGGCTCGTCCGCCACCGTGGCCAGCCAGGTCTGGCACTGCTGCAGGGCGTCCTGCAGGCTGACGTGTCTCTGGAGCTCCCGGTCCAGACTCTGATACACCTGAACACAGACCAGAGGGGACCGTGAAGACCTCACCCACTGTAGGAGATAAAGACTCTGATACACTGAACACAGACCAGAGGGGACCGTGAAGACCTCACCCACTGTAGGAGATAAATGTATTCACTTGAGGACAACAGATGAAGATGCTGAATGGGTTGTCGTGATCGTCACTAAAAGCCTAACCATACTTATTTCAAATAAATATGAATAAATATTCACTTTAGGATCCCTAACATATAATGTCACTGAATTGTTCTAAATGTCATTAAAAGCCTAAATATACCTATTTACTATAAATATATCCATATAAGAGCACGACGGGAGAGAACCCTGAGAAGGGAAGCTGAAGCACCACACCAAGGAACTGTCTCTGCTGCGTTCTAAAAAAACCTCCATCCGTTTCTCTTTTTGTTCCCCCCCCCCCCTCGCCCCGCCCTGCCCCACCCGACAGATGAACAGATAGGTGGTGCCTGGGCTGACAGGTGTTGAATGTGGAGGCGTCCGTCCTCTCCAGGGGGAGGGGGGGGGGGGAAACAGCCGGGTCTTGATTGGCAGTGTTAATATCAGACCCCAAAAGGACTGGGGTGGGGTTGGGGGGTGCAGGAGGAGGAGTGGGGGTGTTCCATCATTGACAGACACGCCTTGGCGCTCAGCCCGGGAGTCTTGGCAGAGGGGTGGGGTGGGGGGGGTCGACCGAGGAGGCTAGGATATTAGAGCTGGCATCAGAGCCGGTGTCAGGGTTGGCAGAGGGCTGTGGACGAGATAAGTGTGGGACTGGAGGTGGGGAGGGGACGGGCGGCCGCGGACGGAACCACACCGGGAGCCGCAATGTATAGCAGGAGGGGTAGTCGGGGGCAGTAGAGGCAGTAGAGGCAGGAGAGGCACCGGAGACTGGGGAGGTTGGGCCACAGTGAGCGCAGCACCGGCTGGACCTGCCTCGTCGGGAGAAAACTGGAGGAGCCCTTTGAGAAGAGACCGGAAGGAACGACGAAGACGTGGGAGGAGGTGGTGTGGGAGGAGGAGGTGGTGTGGGAGGAGGTAGTGTGGGAGGAGGAGGTGGTGTGGGAGGAGGAGGTGGTGTGGGAGGAGGAGGTGGTGTGGGAGGAGGTGGGTGTGGGAGGAGGAGGTAGTGTGGGAGGAGGAGGTGGTGTGGGAGGAGGTAGTGTGGGAGGAGGAGGTGTGTGGGGGAGGAGGTAGTGTGGGAGGAGGTGGTGTGGGAGGAGGTAGTGTGGGAGGAGGAGGTGGTGTGGGAGGAGGAGGTGGTGTGGGAGGAGGTGGTAGTGTGGGAGGAGGAGGTTGTGTGGGAGGAGGAGGTGGTGTGGGAGGAGGTAGTGTGGATTCCACAGCTCTGTGTCGAGAGGACGATTGCGACGAGTTAGACAGGCCCACCCCTCAGGAGAAGAATAATTCCGGCGGGAATAAAGAAAACCAGGATGATGATAGAGGTAGAAGAGGCAGGGGTAATAGAGCGGTAGGGGTAGTGGTAGTGGTAGTGGTAGTGGTTGGGGTAATAGATGTAATAGATGCAGCAGTAGTGATAGTGGTTGGGGTAATAGATGCAGCAGTAGGGGTAGTGATAGTGGTAGGGGTAATAGATGCAGCAGTAGTGATCGTGGTAGGGGTAATAAATGTAATAGATGCAGCAGTAGCGATAGTGGTAGGGGTAATAAATGTAATAGATGCAGCAGTAGTGATCGTGGTAGGGGTAATAGATGTAATAGAGGCAGCAGTGGGGGTAGCGGTGGGCTGGGAGAGGCGCTGGTGCCAGAGCGACAGCGCGGTCTGGGATTAGCGGCGCTGCCAGCTCTATTGAGCGCTGAGAGCCCGCCTTCCTCCCTGGCTCGGCGCGCGAGGAGATCGGAGTTGACACAGGACTCTGGGAGATTAAACGCGGGCGTGATGGGGCGCGAGGATGTCGGAGGACACGGGGCGCGTGCCGTACCCACAGGCTGCTGCTGAGCTCTGGATTCTGGCAGCCCTGGTCGGTTACGACCCCAGCGCTGGCAGTCGGGGCCGCCGCGAGACGAGGACTTAAGTTAAAACGGTTCCCACTTTACGGGATGGGGCTAGGCTGATGGAATAGCCTGGATGTGTGTGTGTTTGTCTGTGTGTCAGTGTGTTCATAGGTTTATTTTTGTGTGTGTGCGCGTGCGCATGCGTGCGTGCACACACACACAACCCCTCCATCTCCATCTCTATGATCAGGTCTTCTTTTTACGGACACACTTTGTCTGATTCTCCCCCCTCCCTCCTCCCCTCCCTCCCTCCCTCCCTCCCCTCCCTCCCCCCCCTCCCCCGGGCGGCGGTCGTACTCACGCGCTGCGCCGTGCTGCAGATGGCTGAGTAGCTGTCCTTGGTGCCTTGCTGGTGGGCGCCGACCTGCTGGCGGAGGCGGTGCTGCACGCGCTCCCCGCAGCCGCGCACCAGGTCGTCGCCGCGCTCCCTCAGAGCCACCAGGCGGTCCTCGAAGCCCGCGATCTCCTCCATGATGGCCTTGATGGGAGGGAGGGGGAGACGGAGGGAGGGAGGGAGGGAGGGAGGGAGGGAGAGATGGGAGGGAGGGAGATGGGAGGGTGGGGGGTGTGAGAGGAGGTGGGGAGAGAAGAGGGGGGGAGACGGGAGGGCGGGAGAGGGATGGGAGGTTGGGGGGGGAAGGAGGTTGGGAGGCAGGAGAGAGGGGGAGGGAGCGAGGAGGGAACGTGGGGGGAAGGGAGGGGGAGAGAGGAGGGAGGGAGGGAGGCGGGAGAGAGGGAGGGAGGAGAGAGAGGCGGGAGGGAGGGGGAGGGAGGGAGAACGAGAGGAAAAGATTGAACGAGCGCCACGATGAAACGTTCAAGGACGGTGGGATTTGTCAGCGCCCGGCCCGCTGCCCTAAGGGTTCTGTCACGTGGCACTCGATAGCATCGGCTCGTCTCGAACGAAGGTCAGAAGGCGCGGGAGCAGCGACAACATCTCTCTCCGCCGCCGGAGCCAAACGACACATAACGGGCGCACCGATCAAAAGGCGAAGGGGAACCGAGTCATCCATCGCCCACCGTCCCGCTCGCTCGTTAAGGCAGCGCGGCTAATTGAGCGATGGGACGGCTCACCTTGTGCCGGGCCAGCTGTTGAGTGGCCTCGTCCAGGCCGCCGCCCACCGAGGGGTCGGGGGTCACCATGCGGCTGGACATCTGCAGCAGCCAGCGCTCCACCTCCTGCAGCTCGCCGTGGTACACCTCCTGCTCCTTCACTTGCTCCTCCAGGTTCTCCACGTGGGCCTGGGGGAGGGACGCAGTGAGGGGGCGGGGCGTGAGACGCGTCCGGAGACGGACACACACAACACTGACACACCTCCCTCCCACCTCTCTCCCTCTCCCCTTCCAAATTCACACGTTTTAAAGGCGTGTGATTAGCCATAACAAGAGTGTCCGCCTTTTCCTGTGATTTAGTGACATCACAAGTGGGCGTGTCCACCTAGATGAACACTGGCTAGATCAGCAACGTTTGCTACAGTCCACGGGATAGGCTGGAGGACTGATCTATCCAGTGTACATCTAGGTGGACACGCCCACTTGGGATGTCCCTAAAACACAGGAAGAGGCAGTTTTTCAAACAGCTTTTTGCCGGGGTAATCCCACCCCTTTAATATACACAATAATCCATCCATGCAGACTTCATACGCAGGTCGACCCGTGTGGCCTGAGAGGTCCTGGACACAAGGCGGACTCCTCACCGCGGTGATGGTGTACAGGGTGGTGTAGTCGTTGTGCAGGCGGTTGGTGTTGTCTCGGATGGAGGGGAAGTGGACAGAGGCCAGCAGAGCTTCACCCTTCTCCAGCACGGACTTCACCGCCCCGTCGTGGGACTGGATGGTGTGCAGGAGGGCCTGGAGCACAGAGAACACCACCGTTAAAACCCTTGCAGCGGGCCTCCATACTCACAGCCCCTGCTCATGTTTCTACCACCTGTTAAGACATTCTGGGGTAATCCTCACCTAGCATGACATGCCGAAGAAAACCCAGATCTGTCAGGTTTGTGTCCAAGGTGTACAGCAAGGTGGGCAATCGAACGAGAGTACACTTACATTTTGTTAGCCTCATAGCATAATTGCCTCAGGCATATTTCAAGGTTCATCTTGAGTTTAGCGTCCAAAAAAAGTTTTTCTCCGTAATGATGGACTCATTGCAAAAATGCATCTAGCTGTGGTACACTGTAGCACATATTCCCAGCCTCTATGTGGCACTGTTTCTGCTACAGAACTCCACCCAAAAAGGAAGAAGAGGAGGCGGAGAATGCGCATCACACCTGCTGCGCTGTATACAGGCAGGCACCGAAAACGCTGTGTCCCATACCTGGGCTGACGGGGGGGGGGGGGGGGGGGGGGGGGGGGGGTCTCTCACCTTGTACTTGGCCAGCTGCGCCCTCCTCTGGTACAGCTCGGCCTTGGGCTCCACCGGCCCGCTGACCAGCGCCCGGGTCTCCACCAGCCACTGGGCCTGGCCCTTGTAGCGGTCCTGGAACTCCTTGGCCAGCAGCAGGGCGCGCTCCAGGGAGCCGTGCTCCTGCCTCAGCCCCCCGGCCAGCTCCTCCAGCTGGGCCAGCTGGGCCTCCACCTCGGCCCCCAGGCTCTCCGCACCGTCCTCCTCCAGGTAGCCCGCCGCGCGCTCCGCCCGCTCCCGCAGCGCCTTGAGGAGCCCCCGGCCACGCTGGAGCTCCGCCTGCAGGGTCTGGACGGGGGGGGGGGGGGGGGGAGGGGAGAGGGAGGGACAGGGGGGGGTGGGGTTAGTGATCACAAGTACAGGGGGGTGGGGTTACTGCTGTGTGTGTGTGTGTGTGTCTCTGTCTGCCTTGTCTGTCTGTCTGTCTGTCTGTCTGTGCGTGCGTGCGTGCGTGTGTGTTTTTGCGAGCTGGCGGTTGCCTTGCGTGGTTGACTCCTCCGTAGGTGTGTGAATGTGTGTACGAATGGCTGTAAGTTGATTTGGATAAAAGCTTCGGCCTTGATGCCCTAAATATGTGTGTGTGTGTGTGTGTGTGTGTGTGTGTGTGTGTGTGTGTGTGTGTGTGTGTGCTGCTGTGTGTGTCGTGTGCGTGTGTGTGTGTGTGTGGTGTGTGTGCGCGCGTGTTTGGTCAAGAAGCCCGCCGCACACAACAGGGGGGCGGGACATGCGGTGGACCACTGCCCACACTTTGTTGATTTCTTCAAAGCTACTCGGTACGGAGGAGTGAAGGACCAAACACCTCAAGTGGTCTTCAAACACCTTGACCATCACACGTTTCACACTAATTCATCTCCGCCCCCCTCCCCTTAAAGAAGGCCCGGTGAAGAGGGGTGTGCTTCTTTGTTTATCCAGCAAGCCCCCCCCCCCACCCCGGGCACCGTGTTCTGAAGCCTCACCCCCCCCGCGCCCCCCGCTCCTGACAGAGCTTTGAAGTCGTCAGGTGGGCCCCCCCACCACCTGCGTGGCTCCGAGCCGTCATGACGGGAGGGAGGAGGGAGAGGACCTCGGCAGCGGGCGGGAAAAAAATATGAAAGCGGGAGCCCCCCAATTATGGAGACCCTTACCGGGCGTCGACGGCGACGGGGGGTTTCCACGGCAACACACACACACACACACACACAGAAACACACATACACACACGCGCGCGCGCGCTGAGCCAGCACGACGGGAGGCCATCTCGCTTTCATCAGCGCTCTATTAAGGGGCTGAGTGGAGGGGCGCGTCTGACCACAACAACCCCCCCCCCCAGCAGCTCCATGATGGCGCCGTAACGAGGTGCGCACGGGTCCTCACACGCCCACAGCCGCCTTCTATTAGCAGCCTCAGTGTGACGCCAAGTAGACTCAGAACGCCACAGACACCGCGGCGATGTCCCCGCTAACGACCCCGCGGCTAACGACAGAGGGCCGGGGGAAGGGGTCCACGCCCGTGGGGGTTCAAGGCCTAGTACATCCCTTATCGTCACGGGAGCAGTGTTTATTGAAAGACACGGCCGGTGACACACATGTGACCTTCAATATCCTCGTTGGCGTCGGGGGGGGGGGGGGGGGGGGCGTCTGCGTTTCTTCACATATTCTAATCGTCCCCCCCGACCCACCTTGCGTCTTGTCAGAGCTGCCGATCGGTAAGTAAATACTAAAGGGGGGCTTCTCCGTACAGGTTATCAGAGCCAGGAGTCCCATTAGCATTTGAATGGATGGATCTTTATCTCCTTTTCTTTTGTAACCACAGCCATCATTAACCTCCACGGCCATGTCCACAGACATCCGGAGAACAGCTGAATGTTTATGGCGATGTGCTCACCGCGAGTCATCCACCATCACTCGGCGACCCTGACCTTAATCGTGTCATTATGGGCTGACGTGGTGGTGGAGGAGAGAGGAGGGAGGAGAGAGGAGGGAGGAGAGGAGGGAGGAGAGAGGGAGGAGAGAGGAGGGAGGAGAGAGGAGAGAGGAGAGAGGGAGCCGTGATTAGGTTGACCTTGTGAGCCGTATAAAGGCTTCCCTAGTAACTGTCTCCCCTGCTCTTAAAGACATCACCACCCCCCAACCACCACCAACCCCACCACCTCCACCATCAGTACCAACAGCACCACCAACCCCACCACCTCCACCTCCACATCCACCACTACCACCTTCTCCATCTCCACCACCAAACACCCACCTCAACCATCAACACCGTCTCCACCGTGCCGGCTCCATCCTCGAGCCCCAAGAGCCTGGAGCGCCAGAGTCAACCTAAGCCAATCAGCAGCAGATGCACGGTGGATTTAGTGTATCCATGGCAATTAGGTGAAAACTAGGATAGTGGATAGCGAGGGGCTAATGACTTTTTGGTCAAAACGATCTCACACTATCTGATATAGGTTTTAATTAGGGCGCACTGTGCATTGCGTGAGGCAGTTTTCGGATATGGTATATGGTGCAATTTTATCCGAGTTCCTGCTTTAGTCGAATTTTGAATTTTTCGATCCTAACATTCCACACCCTCTTTCTCCCCTTCACTCTCTCTCTCTCCCCCTCACTCTCTCTCTCTCGCTCTTCCCCCTCGCTCTCTCTCTCCCCCCCCCTCACCCCTCACTACCTCTTTCTATCTCCGTCTCTCTCTCAGTCTTTCTGCCCCTGATTCCCCCACCCTCACTCTCCCTCCCTCTCTATACCTGTCGCCAAAGCTCTCTCTCTCGCTCTGTCTCTGTCTCACACTCTGTCTCCCCCCCACTCGCTCCCTCCTCTCTCCCTGCATCTCCCCCTGTCCCTCTCTCTCTCTCCTCTCTCTATGGTAGAGAGACTAAGCAGCAGCATGCCGTCTGCAGCACCGTAGCGCGCGGCACCGACAAGCCTCTCGGTGTCGGGTGTACAGAGGGGGGTGGGGGGGATCGATTCCCCAGCGTGTGGATTACTGAGTAAGCCCCCCCACCAGATGACGGGGTAGGGCGGCCATGTCTTTGTCAATAACGGCTCGTTGGCATATGTGAAAGGCAGGGACAGGGGCGCGGGGGGCGAGGGGGAAGTAAATGTAAGGGGGGGGGGGGGAGACGTGGACAATTTTAGGACGGAGGAATAGGGAGGAAGAGAGGAGCAGAATGGATATAATATGGCGGGGCTGTGTGGGAGGCGCGTGCTGGGTGTCAAACTTTCTCTGCAGCTTGTTAGCCGGGCTTGTCTGATGCTAGAGCCGCGCGCTGTGCAGGAGACCACGCTCACGTGCGCGTGCTTTTGTGTGAGCGTGTGAGTGTCAGTGTGTGTGTGCGTGTGTGTGCGTGTGTATGTCAGTGTGTGTGTGCGTGTGTGTGTCAGTGTGTGAGTATGTCAGTGTGAGTGTGTGTATGTCAGTGTGTGTGTGTGTGTGTGTGTGTGTGAGCATGTCGTGTGCATGTGTATGTCAGTGTGTGTGTGTGTGCGCTTGCGTATGCGTGCGCATGTGTATGTCATTGTGTGAGTGTGTGCGCGCCCGCGTGTGTGATATGAAGCGGTAAGGGCACCGCATCAATTACAGCGTCTGTGCCAGCAGGCTACTGACATGGGTGCTTCTTCATCGTCTGCCTCACAGTGGGAGGGGGGGGGTTCTCTCTCGCACAGCCAGAGAGCTTCCTCGAAAGCTGCAGCATCCCGCTTTGTCTCCATAAAGAGCTCCGATCGATACACACACACACACACACCCCGCGTACACACCACACGTACACACCCGGCCCCAGCCCCCTTCACACTCCATATGAAGCGTGCCGGCCATGCGGTACAATGCACTACAATATTTTCCTTGTTTATTTCCTGTGTGTGTGTATGTGTGTGTTTATGTGCATGTGAGTGTGTGTGTGTGTGTATAAGTGTGAAAGTGTTTGCCTGTCTGTGTGTGTGTGTGTGTGTGTGTGTGTGTGTGTGTGTGTGTGTGTGTGTGTGTGTGTGTGTGTGTGTGTGTGTGTGTGTGTGTGTGTGTGTATAAGTGTTTGTCTGTGTGTATGTGAGGTTCTATCTCTGTGTGTGTGTGTGTGAGTGTGTATAAGTGTGAAAGTGTTTGCCTGTCTGTGTGTGTGTGTGTGTGTGTGTGTGTGTGTGTGTGTGTGTGTGTGTGTGTGTGTGTGTGTGTGTGTGTGTGTGTGTGTGTGTGTGTGTGTGTGTTTGAGAGTAATAGTGAGTCTGTGTGTGTGTTTGAGTGTCTGTCGGTTTGTGAGTGTGTAAGAGAGAGAGAGGGGGAGAGAGATAGAGAGAGTCTGTGTGCGTGTGTGTGTGTGTGTATGCGTGTGTGTGAGAGAGAGTGTCTTTCTGTGTATGTAAGTGTCTGTCTGTGTGTGCGAGTGTGAGTCTATATGCTTAGTGCAGCATGGCTGTGTAAAGTGGAGATGGATTGCGTGACACCCACATGCCCATCCGACAGAACAAGCAACTCGCACCACAGAGATGTACCATGGCTGAATGCTATGCAAATATTACAGGGAGAATAGCGCTGGTGTCACAGATTGTTCCATGTCGATTATTCTGCAGCATAAGCATGCTTGCCAGTAATAGCGTGCACACTGCATTTTTGGGATGCCACACACAGTCGATGTATGTTGCTTGGCAGAGTGAGGGAAAGAAAAGAGTGCTGCAGAACATATCTGCTGTCTGGGACATTGGACCGACTGTTGGACCAAACTACAGCCTTGCAAGATGATGATGATGATGGCCCGAAGCTTTGGCAGAGGAGGAAGATTCGGAGCCAAACATCTTACTTTGATACCGGATGTAGAGTTTAGCACACACGTGTTAACTACATAACATGTACAGCGGCTGGCGAACGAAAAGATGTACATGAATTTTGGTCGTTCATTTGTTGGAATCGTTAATAATTGTACACTGAGATAATGATTGAGTTTTGAGAAGGCACCCGCGCTATGAAAAAACAGGAACGCTTCGAACACAAACCTCCAACTTCTTCATCTTCTTCTCCATCGCCAGCCAATCCAGAGGCTCTGAGCTGTCAATCACTTGTACGAATTTCTCCTGGGTGCAGTTGAGCCAATCGGAGAAGGACGCGCAGAGTTTCTCCGCCTCCACGATGCTCCTCACCTCCTCCTGGATCTGCTTCATGGTTTCCTGGAGAAGACGAGGAGGAGAAAGAAAGAGGTCAGAGGTCAGTAGCAGGAATGGTAAACGAAACTACAACACGGCCATTCCTACTGGGAGTGGATTCCCACCAGTGGGAGCGGGTGCTGCTCTGGGGACGACCCGGGAAGCGTTTGTCTTTGAAGGTCTGTCTGACTTTGAAGCCTCTCAGAGGTTCTCTGCCTGTCTCAGGGTTAAGCCAACTGGGGCTGAAGAAGCTGTTATCCCCCATCAAACTATGAAAACATGTATACCCCCCCCACACCCAACCACCCAACCCCCCACCCTAGTTCTCCTCACATGCTGGATGTCAATAATTGCAGGATGGGGTGAGGAGGGGGGGTTTTTTGGTTGTGCATTATCCACTTGACTGGTATTTTAAGTCAATAACCCCATGAGTGGAGCCCCTTCCCTTGCTGGTTTTGACACATTATTCACTCAACTTGCAAATCCTACAGCGAGGAGCCCCAATTAGCTCATAGTGCTGAGTGCACACCTTTCCCGTGCTAGACACAGGTAGGAGCATGCCACAGCAAGCCAAGTGCACACACACACACGGGCACACACACACACACACACACATACACACACACACACACACACACACACACACACACACACACACAGACACACACACACACACACACACATTATAATTACATGCATCTGTGAAATGAGAGGGATGACTGATAATGTGAAAGTGATGCTATGAGTGTGTGTGTGTGTGTGTGTGTGTGTGTGTGTGTGTGTGTGTGTGTGTGTGTGTGTGTGTGTGTGTGTGTGTGTGTGTGTGTGTGTGTGTGTGTGTGTGTGTGTGTGTGTGTGTGCACGTGTATACGTGTGCTTGTGTATGTGCACGTGAAAACAATCTTTGCAAGAGACAGCAGACGCAAAGGAGTAACATCCATACACATACACACACACACACAATCACACTCACACACAGTCAATCACACACACACACACACAAACACACACTCTCAAGGTGTTAGTGAAGGTGTAAAAATCAATGCGGCGCAGAAGACACCATGGTGCTCTCTGCGCTGGGCGTGAGATTGCCTAGCCTAGCGTTTAATTAGAGTCCAAACTCTGGGCCACTGCAGGCTGCTGCATTGATTCTGCCTAGAGCCCTCGCTCCGAGGAACTGACCAATAGAGACACTCCGCACTAACACACTGTATAAGTGCACTGCACGCTGTGCGTCTAACACGCGGCCCCAGAGTAGGATGCCTCGGCGGGGGGCCCGCCCGAACGAGGGGCGCGTGCTCACGGCCTGGCAGACGGGGGGAGACGGCCCTGTGGCCGGTGTTGCGGCAATTTTGCAGAGGATGTGTTTTTTATCGCTGGATGCCACCAGCGAGTTACCCCTGGGTTGGGCGACATGTATCTGCACTGCATTGCACTGCACTGCACGGGATGCGACCAGCCGCTAGTCAACGCCTGCTTTCCAGCAACACACGACTCGTACAGCACTGGAACACTGAATCACATCTATTTACTGTATATACTGTATGTATATATATATATATAAAGTTCCATCCATCTATCAATCAGGCAACCCTCGGCCTGGTTCAAACCCCTCCCTGGTCTCATGACCCCGGGCCCCCCGGGCCCCTCACCTGGAGGTAGAGCAGCAGGGCGTGGTAGCTGGCCGTCAGCTGGGTGGCGGTGGCGCTGACCCTGCTGTTGATGTGGGTCTCCTCTAGGACCTGCTGGGCCAGGGAGGAGAGGCTGTCCACCTCGCCCTGCCGGCCCACCACCGCCTCGTACCAGCCCTGTTCCCCGGGGGGGGGGGGGGGGGGGGGGGGGGGGGGGGGGGGCGGGGGGAGAGGTGCGTTAACAAAAGGTAAAGGTAAACAATGCTAATGCTAATGCTAATTTGCGTTAGCAAAAGCATGCTAACGCCAATTCAAACGGGATGCAATGATGTGTTTTTAGTAGTCGCAATCCGGGAAAAGTCCCGCCTCAGGCACTAGGATTTGAAAGGCAGCCTGTCAGTCAACCTTGCACGCTAACTCCTAACCATAACCCTAACCCTATCAGAAAAATGCGTTACGCATTTCTTTATACATTATAAATTAAGCTTCCTTCCTTGCGGTCACGTGATGTATTTTAGCCTTTTTGTATTGGATCAGGGAAATAAAAAACAACGTGATTGGACAATCTCCGGCTATCCCCTCATTAATATTCATGATTACCCCGGATTCAACCTACGAAAAACACATCAACGGGATTGCAGGTTCTAATTAGAATTCACCAAATAGCACGATCACACAGATTTACATAATCATATTAGTATGCTGATGCTAATTGTGGATTGTTGATGACGCCCTGCTGCAACATAACAGTCAGACATATGGTGGGGAAAGGGTGTCAATTAGCCCGTCCCGTCGAGCGTCTTAGCTTCACCCAGCCCCTCCATACGCATGCCGTGTGTAGTATATTGGGTATACTTCATAAATAAATTAATGAACTAAACAAACAGACGTTTATCTTTTCTTATCTATTGACAACCTACCATAAATCTACTGGCTAGCTCAGGTTAGCTAGCGGTAGGTTACTGTAAGCGACAGTGTTTTTCGTAGGCGGAATCCCGGAAAAAGTCCCGCCTCAAGCTCGATTGGTTTGGATAAGCAGCCTGTCAGTCAAACTCGCACGCTGGCTCCTCACCCTACCCTCACCCTAACCCTATCAGAGAAATGTGTCTGACTAACGTCAGTTTAAGTCACCTTCCCTGCGGTCACGTGACGGAATTTAGCCTTTTTGGATTGGATCAGGGATTTAAACCGACGTGATGGACAATCTCTGGCTATCCCCTCATTAATCTTCATGATTTTACGGGATTCCGCCTACGAAATAGACAACAGCGATGCCACGACTGCCCCTAGTGGTGAGATGCGAGTATCACACCCTACAACACTCCAGACCTGGAGCTGCTTGAGCTGGGCCTCCTTGGTGCTGCGGCTAGAGCGGCGGTGGCTGCGGAGGTTGGCCCTGCGCTCCATCTCCTGCAGCCACTGGGAGAGGCTCTGGAACCGCTGGCCGATCTGTCTCAGCCGGGCCAGGGTGGAGCTCAGGTGGGCCCGCGTCTCCTCCAGCCGCCTCTGGAAGGCCCCCCAGTCCCGCTGGGCCGTGTCCAGGGCCCGGTCCTCGATCTGGGGGGCCCCCCAGGGGATGACCTTGTCCCTGCAGGTCAGCACGGAGGAGAGGAGCGACTGGCCCTCTGTACAGCGCTCCTGCAGGAGCTGGGGGGAGACGGAGGAGAGGTCACTCATAAGAGTTCACACAACGGAAAATAAGAGTTCACACGACGGAAATTAAGAGTTTACATGATGGAAATAATTGTTCACACTCCGGTTTATATGGTCAAATATACAAAAGGTTAGAAACACTGTTTAAATTAGGCAATTATTTGCGATATAATCTATACTCGTGAACCCTGGTCGCCTTCATAAACTTTATGATGTTGACCAGCCCAGTCTTAAAAGGAGGTTCCCATCGAAGAGAATCTTGAAAAAAAAGGCAAAAAGAAAGGAGGAGCCGGGAGTTCAGGTAACGTTGAGGGCTCTGTCTCACCTGGAGCTGTCTTAGCGTCTCCTCCAGTGTGTCCACGTTGCCCTCTGGGTGGGACAGCGAGGCCAGGGAGGCCTGCTCCTGCTCCAGCCAGTCCTCGAACACGTGCAGGCCCCTCTGGTACTCCTGGTGGACCAGCACCAGCTCCTTGGCCCGGCTGACCGCCGCCTGGCCGCCCGTAGGGGAGAGGGGTGAGGGAGGAGAGAGGGGAGAGGGAGGAGGGAGGAGGTAGGGGAGAGAGGGGAGAGGGATGAGGGAGGAAGAGAGGGGAGAGGGGTGAGGGAGGAGGGAGGAGGAAGGGGAGAGGGAGGAGGGAGGAGGAAGGGGAGAAGGGAGAGGGGTGAGGGAGGAGGGAGGAGGAAGGGGAGAGTGGTGAGGTAGGGGAGAGAGAAAAGGGGTGAGGGAGGAGGTAGGGGAGAGGGAGGAGGTAGGGGAAAGAGAAGAGGGGTGAGGGAGGAGGTAGGGGAGAGAGAAGAGGGGTGAGGGAGGAGGTAGGGGAGAGAGGGGAGAGGGGTGAGGGAGGGAAGAGGGGTGAGGGAGGAGAGGGGTGAGGGAGGGGAGAGGGGTGAGGGAGGAGAGGGGTGAGGGAGGGGAGAGGGGTAAGGGAGGAGGTAGGGGGGAGAGAAGAGGGGAAGGGGAATCGTTTTTAAGTGACTGCAGGATGGCAGTGTGCGTGCGTGCTGGTAGCTGCTACGTAGTTTTACATGATGGGGATTTCATTAGCATTAATGGATCGCTTAATTGATGGTGGCTGCCAGTTGCCCCGCTAATGAAATGTATAATTGTGTTAATTTATTTCTAAATCTTTCAAAGTTACTATGAGTTGAAAAAGTTAGGCAATTTAGAATGAATGATTAAATTATCTTTTAGGGAAATTTAAGTTAATGTTTTTTTGATAATAAATGGAAATACAAACAGTTAAATTATTCATAGTGTGAAGTGACTTGAAGGTATCTGAAAGAGCTTTTAAACGGCATAGTGCAATAGTTTGTTTAAGTTAAGTAAGGAGCATTGGAATGTTAGTTATTATGTCGGTACTAATGGATTTTAGCAATCTAATTGCGACCAATATTCAAACAATTGCGATTTAGTATGTGATTTCTCCAAGTTCCCTTGGAAAAAAAACTAGAAAAATAAATACGAATCTTACTGATCTCGAGTCAGTAACAGCAACAAATCACCAAAAAATAAAAAATTAAATCCCAGCCTTTGCGATTTGCAAATTGTGTTTTATTACATTGCACTGTCGGTTTGGATTGGATGAATCCTTCAGCCCTACATGAGTCCTGTCCATGTGTCAGAGCCTAAAGTGGGAGATCCTGCCCACCTTGGCCTTGTCCTTCAGGGCGCTGTATCGGAGATGCAGCTGCTGCACTTCTTGCTGGGTAATGTAGTGCTCCGCCATGTTGGAGCCCTTGGTGGCGATGGTCTCCAGAGGACTGCTGTGGCTCAATACCTCTTCATACAGGAGCTGGGACCACACACACACACACACACACACACACACACACACACACACACACACACACACACACACACACACACACACACACACACACACACACACACACACACACACACACACACACACACACACACACACACACACACACACACACACACACACACACACAGAAACGCATGCACACACACAGACACGCACGCATACACACACACGCACTCACATACACACACGCACACAGAAACGCACACACGCACGCACACACACACAGACATGCACCGCACACAAACACACACACATGCACACACGATGAAGACATGGTAAATGAGGCCCATTTAACTCTGCCTGGCACCCAGGTGTGGAGTGACTGAGTGAATGATCGCCACAGAGGCTATGTGGTCATGGCAACCACTTCCCCTTGGCAACTACCAGGCCCTTTTATCTCGGAAAAGAAAATGAAACTGCTCCGTCACATTATCAATGTCTGCGATGGGCAATTCGCCGTGATTGCGTTTCGTCAGAAGGCATTACGTTAACCTCGTTCCGCCCCCTCCGACCAGAGCCCTGATCTTTGTGGGCGCGGACGTGGCCAGCTCCAGAGCCCTACCTTGGTCTTTCCCAGGTTGGCCGTCTTGTCCCTCATCTCCGAGTACTGTCTGTCCGAGCAGCCCAGCGTCTCGTCCACGCGGTCCATCCACACCACGAACTGGCCCACGTCCTCCTGGTAGCTGGTCCACTGGGACAGAGAGCCCTCCAGTTGGCTGTGGACCAGGAGGAGGAGGAGGAGGAGGAGGAGGAGGAGGAGGAGGAGGAGGAGAGGAGGAGGAGGAGGAGAGGAGGGAGAGGAGGATGATGATGATAATGAAGTAGAGATTATAAGCACAATAGATCATAACAGGGATTCAAACCCACAACCCTTCAGCTGGGAGTTGAACCCCCAAACCCGGGCTGATATCAATGCTCAGCTGCACCTTTTGCACTGGATGGAGGCGGACAGCAGGGAGTCCCAGGAGTCCTTCAGGTCCTGGATCTGCTTGCGGACCACAGGGACCCCCTCGGCGGAGGTGTTCCTCTGTACCGCCTCGCCCCGGGTCAGGAGCATCTTTAGCTGGATCTCCCTCTCCTGCCGCGCCGCCAGCAGGGCCTGGGGGACAGGAAACAGGAAGTGGTCACAGCAGGAAGGAAGGGAGGAAATGGTGGCGTGTTTGTGTGATTGTGCGTGTGCGTGCGTGCGTGCGTGCGTGCATGCGTGCGCGCGTGTGTGTGTGTGTGTGTGTGTGCGTGCGTGCGTGCGTGCGTGCATGCGTGCGTGTGTGTGTGTGTGTGTGTGTGTGTGCTTAAAGAGAAGCATAAGGTGTATGCGGTAAAACAGAACAAAGATAATAAGATGATTTAGGTTTTTGGCATACTTTTTTTATGGATCATTGAATACCAAGTTTTAATTCCATGAGATATCTAATTATATAAACACATCTGACTAACTTTATCAAAACTAACTCGTCACATTCTACCTACTAGCTGAAGGAAACACGAGCCAACTGCATCGTCCCACGCCCCCCGCCGTACCTCCAGCTGCATCATCCTGTTCTCCAGCACGCTCTTGTCGGCGGTGGGGGACAGGCAGGTGTTGAGGACCCTCTGGGCCTCACACACCCAGTCCTGCAGCTCCTTCAGGCCCCCGGAGAAGAGCCGGTGCTCCCCCACGATACGCTCGATCCTGGATGCCTTGTCCTGGGGAGAGAGTAGTAAAGAAGGAATGGTAAATGGACTGCATCTATACAGCGCTATTCCAACCAGTGACCCCTCAAAGCGCTTTACAATATTGCCCAACATTCACCCATTCATGCACACATTCACACACTGACACACTGACGGCGGTGTCAGCCATGCCATGTCAGGGTGAGGTGCCATGCTCAGGGACACCTCGGCAATAAGAGGAGCCGGGGATCGAACCAGCAACCTTCTGGATACAAGCCAAGCCGCTCTACCTCCTGAGCCACATGCCGCCCAAGGAAACCAGAGAGGCCACGCTCTAAAATGAGTCAGGAAAAGAAGCTGGAAGGAAGCCTGCGTTTCCAGGTGCAATCGATCAACTCAGTTCTTTTTGTAGAACGTTTGTACAACACACCGCCCCAAAGAAGCATTTTTTCCTGTCCACAAACTTTTCCTTTCTTTACTGATATCGGATCTAGACATTTCCCAGACCTGTATCGACTTAAATGCTTGAAGTGTCTCAGATACAATAGAGAGGGAGCAACAAAAATTGCTGCAGGGAATCGACGTTGCAATTATGAGCAGCAATTGCGCGGCGGTCACAGAACAATTTTATTCCTGTTTCCAGGTCCGCCGAGGAAGAGGCTCTAAAAATAGCGCTTCCTCTCCATGACCGACAAAGTAAATAAATGCTATTCATCATCGCCGCGGCAACGCCTCTCTCTCTCTCCGTCTCTCTGATGAGCGAGCAGTGCCAGGCTGTGGCGTCCGCCTAACCCCAGCCGCCTCGAATAAATCACACGAATGTCACCTACCCAGAGAGTGTGTCTGCGGGAAAATAAAAAGGTCAAATCGTGAGCAGCCGAGCATTTCAACTCTGCAATCGCCCAATTGGCTCTGAAGATGAAAGGACAGTAGCACGGCTGTAACCCCCAAAACCCCCCCCCCCCCCGCCCCGCCCCCCCCCCCCCACCCGCTGCAAAGGTTTCATCCCGATCAGAGAGATAGCCCCCCCCGGTCATTCTACATGCACAAGAAATCCACAAGGCAGAATAAAGATGTACAGTTTCCCCGTCCTGAGATTTGTCGTCGATTTTACGACCAGGGGCAGACCATGTTCGGCTGTGATTCATGCTCCGCTGCATGGAGTCGTACTGGGATTACCCATGACGCAGCAGAACACACCGAGTTGTGCATCCAGACAGAAAATCAATGTGAAAAGCACATTCCCTCCAACCACCAGAGTTTTCCCCAGAGACCGGCGACGGTGGGAGGAGGGGCCGGGAGGGAGGGAGGGGGGGGGGAGAGGAGGAGAGGAGAGGGGGCCTTGGGGGATAGCAGAGGAGAACCTTGGGAACACACACAAACCGAGCGGATCAGGGTATTACCTTAGTCAGGTTGCAGAGGGCCAGGTACTGCGCCGAGAGCTGGGACACGCGGTGGACGAAGCCCTTACCGGCTGCCTGCCCCTCCCAAAGGAGGTGGGCCCGCTCCCGTAGCCTCCCCAGCTCCGCCTCGCGCCCCGACATCTCCTCCAGGACACACTGGGGGGCGGGGGGGGAGGAGGAGAAGATGAACAAGGGAGAAGGAGATGGTTGAGATTGAAGATGAAGACGAAGGAGGAGAATCGAGGGGAAAGAGGAGGAGGAGATGGAGGAGATGGAGAACGTGTGACGTTAGAGGAAGAATGATGACCATGGAAAAAGGGGACAGGAGTGATGGATGGCGGAGGAGACAGAGAAGGAGGACGAGGAAGAGGAGAATGAGGAACAACAGATGTGTGGAGGTGGAGGAAGAGACGATTGTCAAGTTAACGGAGATTGAGGAGAGGAGGGAGGAAGATTAGGAGGAGATGGACGACAAGGAGGTCAACGAGGAACAGGCGGTGTGTGGGGGGTGGAGGAAGAGAAGATGGAGCGGGAGAGAGGAGAACGGGAGAGTAGGGGGGAGAGGGAAGACGGAAGAGGGTAGAGGGAAGAGGAGGGGAGAGGATGAAGGATGAAGACGGAGCAGACAGCGGTGTGACAGGTGTGTCGGGAGAAGCGAGGGTGACCCCGGGAGCAGGAACATCGGGAATGACAGAGTGATTGCAGAAAGAGGCGACAGGAGTTCCGTCGCCACGGCGGAGGCATGACAGGCCCAACAATACGGCATTGTGGGGTAACACAATCGGACGGACAGGGACGGGACAGGGGGATGAAGGCGGCGGAGACAGGGGACGGTAGAGGTCCAGGGGTCCAGACACGCAGGACAAAGGGACAGGGACACACAAAGGCAACAGGAGCAACTTTAACACGTGGAAACGGACTGGGCGACGACGACAGCGGGAATAAAGAATAGACCGCATCGGAGGAACCTTTCTGGATGTCTTCTATTTCTATTTCACAGGAATGCAGTCGGTCGCGGTAACAAGCACAGAACACGGCAGAGAGGTAGACACGAGCCTGTTAAAATGTCCAGAGAGGCAGAGCCTGGGGGGGGGGGGGGGGGGGGT
>OLKM01000809.1:96453-100448 GCA_900291075.1 Melanogrammus aeglefinus
GAATGAGAGACTGAGACAGAGAGAGGGAGAGAGAGACCTAGAGAGAGAGAGAGAGCGTGAGAGAGACCTAGAGAGAGAGAGAGCGTGAGAGAGACAGCTCCAGTAGGAACTACGTAAAGGACGAGTGGACCCTGCTGGGAGGCTTTTCGCTCATCCCCGGCTGGCAGTGAGCCTGGAACCCGTTTATCCAGCTCAGAACGGGCCAAATCCGGCCCACCAGGCCCACCTGAGAGCCCCCGGCGGCGGGCACGTCCACACAGGCCGACCGCCCCATCGATGCCGATCAGGCCCACCTGAGAGCCCCCGGCGGCGGGCCACACAGACCCCCGCCCCCCCCCTCCGAGTCTGGCCCACTGGAATGGATGGATTCTAAGATGCTTGCGCTGTCGCTCGCTTCCGAGTGACCGTGTGTAGCATGGGTGTGTAGCAGGGGTGTGTAGCAGGGTGTGTAGCAGGAGTGTGTAGCCGGGGTGTGTAGCGGGGGTGTGTAGCGTCAGCCTGCCAAACGCAACACTGCCCCCCCCCCCCCACCACCCCCCAGCACAGGCAGGGTTAAACCCCAGTTTGGAACGTGTGGCACGAGGATTTCTGTCCGTCTCCAAGAATTGAACGAAAGCTAAATCCCGTTTCTTATGTTGACGAGAGTTTGCCCACAAAGCTCTGGAGGCATGAGGCTGGTGGTGGTCATGCTGGTTTGACGGCCGCTGGTCACTGGTCAGTGGTGGCGCTGCTGGTTTAGGTCAGACTACAGGGGGGATCTTACTGAATGAGACCACGCACAATGAGACATCACAGCACACAGACAAAACGACACACACACACACACAACACCACACACACACTAACACACACTACACTGAAAGCACACTCACAAATTTAAAACACAAATCCCTCCTATCCTCTGGTCACAAGGTTGCAGCGTCAGAACAACTGCGTTTTGATTGTCTTTAGGTGGCTGGCATAGACTACAGAGCTCACACCACTCGTATGTCCCTTCTGGGGTGGGGGGGGGGGGGGGTCCCTACCTGTATCTTCTGCAGGGCGGTGCAGGCCTCGGCCACACTCTGCGGCACGTCGAAGCACTTGGCCGTGCTGATCTTGGCGTTGACCAGCCACTGCTGGAAGTCCCGTAGCGCGGCGCGGAAACGCTGCTCCAGCAGCCGCTCCTTGCTCTGACACTCCCTGGAGGCCCGCAGGCTCAGGCTGGGGGAGAGAGGGGGAGAGACACAGGGTGAGAGACAAAGGGGCAAAGGGAGAGGGACATGGGTGAGAGACATGGGGACAAAGAGGGAGAAGGAGAGAGAGAGAGAGCGAGAGCGAGAGCGAGAGCGAGAGCGAGAGCGAGAGAGAGACACACGGAAAGTCAAAACTGATACTGAGGTGGACGTGATGACTGATGACGGGTAAGTGTAGTGATGAGCCTGTTTGAATCCATGCTGAAAGGTGCTAGGTTTGAACCTCCGCGTCTGAAGCTCATTCATAAACTGCATCTAAAAAAAAGGTTGACTGTGAAGTCTGGATGCCGTGTGTCTGCAGCATCTGCCCTGCATGTATTAACGCCACGGTAAGTGATTCGGTGTGGACGGTGTGACTGACACACTCGTTTCCTGACTACACGATGACGGGCTGGTGTGTGTGTGTGTGAGGTAGAGTGTGTGTGAGGTAGAGAGAGTGTGAAATGGAAGGTTTTTTTAGTGGCAGCTTGCTAAAACAACGGGCTCGCATCCAAACCGTGCTCGCATTTTCAAAAACAACCCACCCACACACTTTTGATTCACATCTGCTGCTCAGCTCCCTCTCTCTCTACCTACAATCTGTAGCATATATAGTGCTAAGCGTGTTTTTTTGTGCGAACAAAAGGGCAGAGTTGAACTCCTGCTGAACCTATTTGCATGCATGCAAATTCAGACAAAGTATATTTATGTACGTCCCCGTACTCACAAACCACACACACACACACGCGGGCAAACACAACGATGCTTTCAGCGCACAGCAGAACTTATACAGTAACATGTACGATATGTACAGTACACCAGGGAGGGTGGGGGAGAGAGGGGGAGGGTGGAGGAGAGGGTGCCGTGCCAGGTGTAGAAATAGGATAAAAGTTGGTGAAGTGGAAGAATCGGGAGTTAGGGAGGGGCGGGGGGGGGGAGACGGGTGAGACGACAGAGACAGGGGGTGGGGGAGGGGAGGGGTTGCCAGGGAGCATATGTGGGGGTGAGGGTTCAGCGCGGGGGTGACAGGACGGAGGGAACGCGGGCTGACAGGGCGACGCTGGATGTGTGAGGCCATGATGAGAGGAGGAGGAGGAGGAGGAGGAGGAGGAGGAGGAGGAGGAGGAGGAGGAAGGGAGAGGAGAGGAGGGAGGAGGAGAGGAGGAGGAGGGCTGGGAGACAGAAGCCCTGATTGGGAGGAGGCGAAGGGAACGTGCACCGACACGTTCAATGATAGTCTTCCAACACCTTGTTTGATTGCCTGGCAGCACGCCGTAGTTATTGGCGCTATCCATGGCCATGATTATGACTAATGGAAAGACTATTATGACTATTAGGATGATCATTATTATTAGTCCTAAATGCGATGCCTTCCTTGTATCTACCGTTTAAAAGCTATTCCCCCGACAAGGGTTGAAAATTGGGCACTTGTATTTTGACTTTTCAGTTTCCCAAATATTGTGAGAATATTTGTACCAGAAAATAGAAATGTAAGATGTTAATAAAAATGAAAGTGGTAAAGCAGGCATGAGGCCGCAAGAAGTCAGGTTGGGTGACGCAGCATCAAAACAACAAGGCGTCACAACAGTCGCCTTCACAAAACCACCCAGATCAACCTAGCAACCACCTAGCAACCTCCTCGAGACCACCCAGGACCTCTCGCAACAACCTAGCAACGCCATAACCCCTAGCAACCTCCAAGAACCAGCCAGGACACAACGTAAGAAATCGGCCAGAGAACCCTCATCACCGCTGAGAAATACCCTAGAAACCATTGCAAAACACCATAGCAACCCTCTAATAACTCCCTAGCAACCAACTGTAACCGCCAACGTTTTAATCAGCAACCTTCAGTTTTGATCAGAAAAATCCTCCTAATCCACTTTATGTGATTAAACACACACACGTGAGAAATGTAAATTATCAATCGTGCCTATCAAGTATTGACACAATATCCTTCTCGTTTCCATGACAACATACATATATTCAACGTATGCCCGCTCAACAACAGACGCTGTTTGGTCAAGGGTAATTCCATGGTTGCGTTCTCCACATCCCACCATCTGCAGAGAAATCTGGGGATTGTGGAATACGGGGTAGAAAACAATATTTATTTAAACAACCACAAAGGCTTTGCGAACACGACGTGAATAATAATAATAATGCATTTTATTTATGGGCACCTTTCTTGACACTCAAGGTCACCTTACAAAAACAAACATTCATAGAGCAAGCAGAAAAACAAATACAACAACAATATAGTGGGGCCATTCTAGTCCCCAAAAGGCATCTGACTTAAGAGGTTTTCAGGTATGGGACCAAGCAGAGCAGAACGCAGTGATCTAGAGATGAAGGTCGAACACCGACCAGAAGGTCAGCGATGAGGGGAGGGGCCAGCCTGAGGCGGCCGCGCAGGTGAACAGCTGGGGCCGAGGAAACACAGACCGACACACACATCCACCGCATCTGACCGGCGCTGGGACGGACACGCACAGATGGACACAAGGCAAAGAGGCACACACACACACACACACACACACACACACAGCGCTGTGTTGGAGTTCTGATGATGATATGAGGGGCAAGGAAGGGGGGGTCTGTGGGGAGAGCCGCGCTGTGGAGGAAGCATTTATTTCTGCTGGAACAGACGAAATCTGGCAAGTGTGTGTGTTTTTGTGTGTGTGTGTGTGTGTGTGTGTGTGTGTGTGTGTGTGTGTGTGTGTGTGTGTGTGTGTGTGTGTAAAGATATGTGTAGTGTGTGTGTAAAGATATGGTAGGGGG
>OLKM01000809.1:120069-137569 GCA_900291075.1 Melanogrammus aeglefinus
CACACACACACACACACACACACACACACACACACACACACAGAGGTCTACAGACTCCTGTGCGTACATGTGTGTGTGTGCATGCGTGTTGGTTCAATGCACGTATGCACACATGCCCATTAAAACCCAACGCATCAATCAGGATTACGTAAAACAAATACGTCGTTATTTATTCATCTAATTGTGATCTATGCCTGCAATCTTTCAATATGAAAATAACGACGTTTTCGGGGCTAACGTGCTTGGCCGGGCGGAGTATATCACATCACATAACAAGCAGTGGCCTTTAAAAGACCAACAACATGTTTAAAATTGATTTCTCATTAACGACCCACTAATTAACTTTAGAGGACACGATTTGATTCTGAGTGTGTGTGTGTGAGTGAGTGTGAAACCCTTCGTTGTGATGGCAGTAATGCGGAGGTACGGATTGCTCAGGGGCAGCTACCTGTGGCAGCTCATGGCGCTCACGAGCAGCGTGGCCCACGCATCCTCCACTTCCTGTAGCTGGGACCGGATCACTTCCTGTCCCGCCTCCCCGTGTCCACGCAGGGCCAGCTCGCCTTTGCCCATCGCCATGTTCAGCTTCACCTCCCCCTCCCCCTTCAGAAGCAGGATATCCTACACACACACACACACACATGTTCAGCTTCACCTCCCCCTCCCCCTTCAAAGCAGGAATCCTACACACACACACCACACCACACACACACACACACACACACACACACACACACACACACACACACACACACACACACACACACACACACACACACACACACACACACAAACAACAGTAACAACAGAGGTCAGGAAGTCAAGAGGTCACGAACTCCTGAGTAAAAACAATGGATGACCCAAATGTTTAATTAGAAACCGCTTTAAGGTCGCTAGCCCCCTCTAGTGTCCAACTGTCAGTCGTGGTACAACTCTTTCCCTGGAGTAACCAATCAAAATCAAGCATTCATGAAGCTCAAGTCCTGTTGGTTAAGTTATGATAATATATCTACCTCTTAATTTGTGTATGTTATATTATGAATGCATTATTATATAAAGTGTCTTTGGTTAATCACAAAAGGGTTTACAAATAAAAAGTATTGCTCCGATGTTACACGTCAATCAGTCAACAACGACTCTGGGCGTTGTTGACACCCAGAGTCTTAAAGGTGTCTGGAGGTGGTGGCGGTGGTCAGACCTGCACGGTCTCCAGCTTCTGCTCCAGCTGCTCCTTGGTGCCCATGGTGCTGTCCACCGTCCCCAGCCTCTCCTGGATCTCCTCCAGCCAGGCCCACACACCCTGCAGGGTCTCCCCGAAGGCCTGGCTCTCCTGGCAGCCCCGCAGGCGGTCCCGGGCGGCCCGCAGCAGGGCCTGGTGGTCCGCCTGCAGCCGGGAGCCCACCTGGGCCTCGGAGCCAGAGCCCCGGCCTGCCTCGGAGAGGGACTGGGCCTCCTGTACCAGGCCCTCCACCGACTCCCTAGGAGGGGGGAGGAAGGAGGTGGAGGCGGGGGTCATATGGGGGTATCACAAGGAGGTGCTCACACTGTTGATTCACTGGCAAACACATACACAATGGCAGATGTACACAAACACACACACACACCTACACGCACAATGGCAGATGCGCGCACACACACACACACACACACACACACACACACACACACACACACACACACACACACACACACACACACACACACACACACACACACACACACACACACACAAAGACATAATGGCAGCTGCACACACACAAACACACACACACACATAGATAATGTATGAGGGGCCGCCTGGGACAGAATTCATACTTGGTCTTACACACACTATTATAATCTCGCATATACACCAGTATACTCATACACGCACACTGTTATAACTCCTTTTACATGTATGTATGAGAGTGTATAGTCGTGTATGTGAGAGAGAATATTAGTGTGCGAGAGAGTATAGTAGTGTGTGTGAGAGAGTATAGTAGTGTATGTGAGAGACTGTAGTAGTGTGTGTGTGAGAGAGTTTGAATAAAACGGAAGAGAGTTTGATTCCTCAGTTCCTGATTGGCTGACAGAAGCGGTGGTAGCTCTGGCGGTAAAAATACTGCACCGTCATTTCACTCTGGAATCGCGTGGTCGCCTGAGTTTGAGAGAGGCTTCCTCTTGTGAACGCCAATTCATTCTCAACCATGGCAGGTCTCTACGTGAGAGCTCCACGAGAGCTCCCCCGCCAAGGCCCGCCCCCATCTCCCAAACCCCGTGACGCTACAATATTATATTATACAGATGTCTAGATATATTATGTCATCTTATATTATTTAGATATAGAGCTCCTGGACTCATGCCGGAGTTCCCGGAGGTTTCTAGATTAGAATATTTTATAGAATTTGATATTATGTATCCTAAACGACCTCGTTTTTTCTGACGTCTGTGGTACTTCCACAACACGTAGAGACCGGCCATGGTTGAGAATTAATTGGCGTTCACAAGAGGAAGCTACCGCCTCCTCTGTCAGCCAATCAGGAGCTGAGGAATCAAACTCACTTCCGTTTCAGTCAAACTCTCTCTCACACACACACTACTACAGTCTCTCACATACACGACTATACTCTCTCACACACACTACTATACACTCTCATACATACAGGTAAAAGGAGTATAACAGTGTGCGTGTATGAGTATACTGGTGTACATGTGAGATTATAATAGTGTGTGTAAGACCAAGTATGAATTCTGTCCCAGGCGGCCCCTCATAATAATGACAGAACCAACACAAACTCACACACACATACAGACACAAAACAACAATAAACTTGTTACATGCACAGCAGACGGCGATACAAGATACACTGCAATAGAAAATATTTCATTGAATGTAATCGCTCTGATTTTTCTTGCGATGTAAGGCTTGACGGAGAGAGGCGTCGATCGTATTCTCAGACCCCCGAACAATGGGCTTTGTTTTACAATCAGATGAGCGGTGGTCAGGGGGTGACACGCACCTCCTCTGGAGCAGCTCTTTGTGAAGGCCCTCCATCCTCTCCAGCTCCTCCACACTGTCCAGGGCCTCCTGCTGGCCCTCTGGCCCCAGAACGGGCCTCCTTCTTCAGGCTGACCTCCAGCTGCTCCAGCCAGCCTTTGATACCCGCCACCCGCTCCTCAAACCTGGGGAGGTGAGGAGGGGAGAGGGCGAGAGGTGAGGAGAGGAGACGAGACGAGACGAGAGGAGAGGAGAGGAGAGGAGAGGAGAGGAGAAGGGAGGAGAAGGGAGGGGGTAGCAGACGATGGAAGAGGAGAGGAGAGGAGAGGAGAGGAGAGGAGAGGAGAGGAGAGGAGAGGAGAAGAGGAGGAGGAGAAAGGAGGAGAAGGGAGGGGGTAACAGACGATGGAAGAGGAGAGGAGAGGAGAGGAGAGGAGAGGAGAGGAGAGGAGAGGAGGAGGAGAGGAGAGGAGAGGAGGAAGAGGAGAGGAGAGGGAAGAGGAGAGGAGAGGAAGAGGAGAGGAGTGGAGAGAGGAGAGGAGAGGAAGAGGAGAGGGGAGAGGAGAGGAGAGGAGAGGAGTGGAGGAGAGGAGAGAGAAGTGGGGAGGAGAGGAGAGGAGAGGAGAGGAGAGGAGAGGAGAGGAGAGGAGAGAGGAGATGGGACTCAAGGTGAGGCGATGTGAGGAGTTGAGAAGAGAGGAGGGCAGAGGAGAGGAGAGAAGGGGAGGAAAGGGAGAGGATGGGTTTTATAGGAGAGGGCAAGAAAAAATAAGAAAGAAGAAAAAGCAAGAGAAAATACCGTTCAATACATCAACCATCTCACTCACACGCAAACTCCATTATTCACTCATTATTCACTCATTATTCACTCATTATTCCACATGTGCAGCAGAACCCTGTAGCCTGTAGCCCGTGAGCGCTCACCTATGGAGCAGCTCCATGCTCTGCTCAAGCTCCCTGCCGCTCCGAGAGCAGCCCAGCTCGTAGTCGCTCCACGCCCGCTGGCAGGCGGCGAGGTGCTCCTGTACCTGGGCGGCCCCCGCCCGGGGCAGGTGCTGCACCAGCCGCTCCGCCTCCTGGCACACCTGGCCCAGGCGGTGCTGGCCCTCCCCGGCCTGCTCCAGGGACACCTGCGGAGGCACGGCGGGGAGGGGGGGACACGAGGAGGATCAGCCCACACTGGGGACCAGGAGGGGAGGGGAGCGATGGAGAGACTGTGGTGGTTGTTGTTGTTGTTGTTGTTGTTTTTGTTGTTGTTGGCGATAGCAGAGTCCGATTCATTTCAGAGTTTTATTTTGAAATGGTCGTTGTTTCCAAATGCTTTGGCGAGGTGAATGCGTATTCTCCGTTGTCAATAAAGCTCTTTTCAAATTAAATGGAGTTTTAATGTATTCATAGTTCTATTAATATCGAGTCAATTACTAATTCTGAGCATTCTTCATAAGTGAGATTATTTTCTTTTTTACAATCCTAAATTACCTTCAGGCGATAGATCTTGGCCTTCAGAGCGGCGCCGTCGCCTGATTGGCTGGAGCAGTCTCGCAGCTCCAGTTGGAGTTCGGCGAGCCAGGACTGGAACCCCTGGACCAGATCTGTTCAGAGAGCAGACGGCAGCAGGTGATACACCACACCCAGAGAGAGAGAGAGAGAGAGAGAGAGAGAGAGAGAGAGAGAGAGAGAGAGAGAGAGAGAGAGAGAGAGAGAGAGAGAGAGAGAGAGAGAGAAGAGAGAGAGAGAGAGAGAGAGAGAGAGAGAGAGAGAGAGAGAGAGAGAGAGAGAGAGAGAGAGAGAGAGAGAGAGAGAGAGAGAGAGAGAGAGAGAGAGAGAGAGGTGGGCGAGACAGATGGGACGTGTGGGCGTGTCTGTCCGACACGGCGGCGCAGCGCCGGTGTTGCCTCGGCAACCAGCCCAAAACTCCCCCTCCCTGGAGGGAGTGCTCGACGGCATCACTCTCGGCGGCAGGTGTGTGTCGGAAAGGAAATGGGTGAGCGCCGGCAGGGAGTCCGTTTAGGGCGCAGTGTTGCCAGCGGCGAAAGCATAAGGAGTGCGTGTGTGTGTGTGTGTGTGTGTGTGTGTGTGTGTGTGTGTGTGTGTGTGTGTGTGTGTGTGTGTGTGTGTGTGTGTGTGTGGTGTGTGTTGTGTGTGTGTGTGTGTGTGTGTGTGTGTGTGTGTGTGTGCGTGTGTGTGTGTGTGCGCGTGTTGCGTCTCCTGCCGT
Source organism: Melanogrammus aeglefinus (assembly GCA_900291075.1). NCBI lineage: Eukaryota > Metazoa > Chordata > Actinopteri > Gadiformes > Gadidae > Melanogrammus > Melanogrammus aeglefinus. Next base: position 125,262 of record OLKM01000809.1, read on the forward strand.
GTCCTGATGTTGCATTGTTCCGCGCTACTTGAACTCCAAAGCGCTCTCTGGAAAATGTCAGCACCCCTACCCCGACAGACTCCCGCTGCACGCTACTAACGCACGCCCTTTGACAACAGAACGAAAGTGGATAAACCACACAGCGGTACGAAACCGTCTCCTCTCAATGGATATCCGCAGGGAAAGACCCGTTCTTTCACCAGAAAGTGAAACTGAAGGTGATACTGAAGCAGTTATGCGTCCCCTGGACTAAAAGGCTCGCTCGATCAGCCAGCGTCTGCAGCGGCAAGCTAGCTGAAGTTAGCAAGCTAGCTAGGGGTTAGCAAGCTAGCTATGGGTTAGCAAGCCAGCTAGGGGTTAGCAAGCTAGCTAACCCGAACCGCTCCATAACATCTATTGTAGGCCAAAATCCCACAGGGACCAGAGGATACACACACACTTGCACCTGTGCTCCACCTGCTCCCTGTGGCCTTCCCGTTAACACCACCCTCCCTGTGTCTAATAAACACACACCACCTAATAGCGTTGACTTGTTATCATCAGGTTACCAGGGAAACTAAATACCTTAAGATACCAGTGTGTAAGTGTATAAAGTACACAGGTTAGTGTTCATCTCCGCATCCTCAATGCCCCCTCCCCCGCTGTGCGTGCGTTACCATTGAAGTGCAGCTGCAGTCCGGCCTGCAGGCCGCCCCAGGTCCGGTTGCAGCGCAGGGCCGCCGCCTCCGTCCCCTTGGCGATGGCGGTGAGTTCGGCCGAGAGCCGGGACAGCTCCGGGGACGGGTGGGACCGGGACAGGGCCGTCAGGGACTCCCGGGCCGTGTCCAGGTCGGCCCGCTGCTGCTGGACCGCGCCCTGGAGGTCCTGGGAGGGAGAGGGGAACCCGAGGTCACACATCGCTTCATCCATCTTTGGAGCAGGAAGCGGGGGGGGGGGGGGGGAGGTGATTGTGGAGGCCGTGAGGAAAGGACGGGTGAGGCGGCGTGGTGGAGGAATGGGGTGGGTGGGTGGAATGAGGCGGGGGGCTGGGGAAGGGAAGGGTGTTTGAGTCCCAGCACTTGGTTGGAACCTAGAACAAGATGCCTTCCTGCACTTTAGTTCCATGTATCTGAACCCAGTAGATTCTAACAGAGGTGTCAACGTAGGACAAACACAGGCGTCGCTTCATAACACAAATAAAGGGTCTGCTCCTTCAGCCTAACCGGGGCAGGGGTGGTAGATTTATAAGATATATAAGACACAAATTGCAACTGAATGCCCTAAATGTAGGAAGAAGAGGAAGGAGAAATGGGTCCATTCAACGTTGCATTGGATGAAAGCATCGTATAAGGCCAATAGGACCCGGAAGGAAACAAGGCAGAGAGCCCGGTTGTGTGTGTGAGGTGAGTGCGGACCTTCACGGTGTCCATGTGGTCTGGGGAGGACTCCTCCGACAGGCCGGCCAGGGAGCCCTCCACCGCCTCCAGCCGGGCGGTCATCTGAGAGGCCAGGTCCTCCAGCCGCTGCCTCTGGAAGCTGAAGTAGGTGAGGGCGTGCTTGGCCTGGTTGTAGACCTCGTGGGCGTGGGCCATCTTCTTCCTGAGGTCCGACTCCAGGACCTGGGGCATGGAGAAAACAGGGGGACGTGGGTCTGGATCACTGGTTCCTCAAGGGGCACCCATTTTTTAGGCCTCGGAAAAAATGGCGTACACTTTGAACATGTGGCCTCACATATTGATTAATCCCAATCAACATCTGCCCTTGATGTCAATTTATGATGAATCACAAGGCATATGTCTGTATGTAAAGGACATTGATGACACCTTTCAAACCTTAAAAGCAAAAACAATTCTAATATCGACAACGTATAGGTCAAGAACCGGTTCCAAACATGCATATCAGGTGACCCCAGTGGGGGGCATCTGACCCCACGGCTGGGAAACACTGGGCTCCCACCGACCCTGACACCCGCATGAACACAACGGGTGACCGCAAGGGAAATCGTTTGACGAAGAGAACCTTTTCTACGGCCAAGTGAGGGACCCACCTGCATCTGTACGGGCGTCTGCTGGAGCCTTGCCCGATCCTTCAGCTCCAACACCCGGTCCTGCAGGGCATCGAGTCTCTGCTCCCTGATCTCCGCCTCCGTCTGCGGGTCGAAAGGACGAGAGAGAACCAGACTAGGATCAGAGTCGAGGATCGGCGAGGCAAACCCTTGACTTTACTGGGAGAAGAACGGAGAACATTCACAAGGAACCGCTCAGGGGATCTATGGGCGGTTGTGAATCAAATGTTACGGTCAGATGATCTCAGATCAAGCAGTACTGGGTTGTAGAGATACTTCTGGGGGGGGAGACGGCGGAGATCTTTGGATGGATAGCAAAAACATATTATTCTAGCGAAGAAAACTCATTCTCGCGAGCGAAGGTAGCTTTCAGAAGGGTTTTTAAAGGCGTGTCCCTGCAGTGGCCGGTCTACACGGCGTTGATTTAAAACCTTCACAGACCCTTTCACTAGTCCTCACCAAGGTTTGTGTACGCTGCGAGCCATGGCCGTGTGTACAGATCCCAGCCACATGATTGATTGAAACAATATGAAGTGAGGAAAGTGTAACCCCCTGTCCACCTATCAAACTCAAACTTCATTTATGTAGCACCTCTCGTGCAAAAAGGTGCAAAAACAATTCAATACAAAATAAAAAAAATAAAAAAATAGTATAGTAATAGTATATAGTATATATAATAAAAGAAGAGAATGCTGAGCTAAACAGGTATGTCTCATGGTTTCTTCTAAAGGTGTTCACAGATTTTGATCACCTTTATTAACACTAAATGGGAAAACTCAAAGGCCAGAGCCAGAGGAACTGATTGATCTAGAGGGAGCATACATCAGAAGCATTCCTGACAAGTATTCTATATCTGAGCTTGAAGCCACCAGACGCGAATATGAAGTCTGGCTCGTGAGAGGACTGCTCTGACCAGCCATGTCTCACCTGGAAGGTGGCAAGGCGGGCCTCTGCCTTCTGCCCGTCGCTGAGATTGGCCACACTGTCCGTGAGGTCAACGATGGCGGCGGAAGCCCATTGGCCGACGTCCTGCTCTGTGGCCTTGAGGTCGTCCCAGAGGGCCACGCAGTAGCCCAGTCGCTCGCCGTTGGTTTGGAGTCGCTCGGAAACCTGCAGCGACAAAGACAAACCCACAGTCTGTCAGGGCTGTCAGTCATGCTGACGGAAGACTCCCTCTCTCTCTCTCTCTGCGTCTCTGTCTATCTCTCTCTTTCTCTCACCCCATCTATCTCTCTCTTTCACCCCATCCCTCCCACCCTCTCTCACCCCATCCCTCTCTCTCACCCCATCTCTCTCTCTCTCCTCTCTCTCTCTCTCTCTCTCTCTCTCTCTCACCCCCCCCTCTCTCTCTCTCTCTCTCTCTCTCTCTCTCTCTCTCTCTCTCTCTCTCTCTCTCTCTCTCTCTCTCTCTCTCTCTCTCTCTCTCCCAATCTCCCTCTCTCTCTCCCTCTCTCTCTCTCTCCCTCTCTCTCTCTCTCGTCCCTCTCTCTCTCTCTCGTCCCTCTCTCTCGTCCCTCTCCCTCTCTCGTCCCTCTCTCTCGTCCCTCTCTCTCTCTCTCGTCCCTCTCTCTCGTCCCTCTCTCTCTCTGTCTTCATTTCCTATCATGGGTTGTTTTTCTGGATTAATTGTTTGGACAGATGCGTAGGAGAAAGATGACAGGCAGACAGTAAGGCAGATAACGTGTCTAGACTTGTTTATACTTCTGTCTCCTTTATTGCATTCGCGCCGCCTGCCGAATCGCTCACAGATGATGGAGGGGGAACACACAAAGACAATTATATTTGGTTGCTGGGACAACCACATTGTAGACCCTTTTGTCAGATACCTACCCTAGATTATAATTGATAACGTGTCAATTCATCCCGTGAAATATGGGAGAACACTGCATGATGTGTTTTAATCTGTAAGAATCTGCTTTATTGTTTGGTATATAATTCACAGCTCTGTTGTTTACTCTGATACATTTTAAATTATCTTCATAGTTAATTATTTCTCATCGCTCGTTAATGATCTCCAGGTCGCCCCCCACCTCCAGCCACTGGTCCCTCAGTGTCTCCATGTCTGTCTGGATGGTCTGCGTGTCGGGCCCGGGGGTCTTCTCCATCTCCCTCTTGAGGTCCTCCTCGGTGCTGATGAGGAGGTCCATGGACTCCTGTCTGTCCCTGAGCTCCGCCTGAGCCGCCTCGTGCTGGACAGACAGAGGGACACCGGTGTCACCACAACATGTCCCCACAAGGTTATGAAACTCTATTCGAGAATGTGTTAGCTTTCAAAGGTGATGTAGGAGAGGTTAAAAAGCCTTTATTTGAGTGTCATCCGTTCTAAAGGGCAAAGCCCTCCCTCAGCTATACCTGAGGGAATTGCGTAGTGAGAATATGTGTTTCGAGTTCAGTGCGCCAGTCTCCATGTGAGCCGCAGTAGACTCTAGACCACCTGGCTTAGTGACGACCAATCTTCCCTGATTGGTTCTGTGAATCCGTCTCGCCTGTCAGTCACATGCGCGTGAAATGTAACACTTGTCGAGGTGCTGGAGGTGACTGGCAGGGTCTTACCCGCACGAGGATCCGGCGGACCTCCTCGCGGCTGTGGTTGTGGTCGGGCAGGCTGTGGGTGACGGCCAGGGCGTTCTCCAGCGCCACGCCCAGGCTGGACCTCAGTGCGTGGAACTGACGGAGGAGCTGAATCACGGCCCCGCTCTGCTCCTGACTGCACACAAACACACGAAAACCAGGGACAACTCTCCTTCAGTAATGGGTTCCGATCCGGGAGTTACGTTGAGTAAAATACTTGGGGTTCAGGGACAGTTAAGAGAGTGCAGACTAGGGTTGCCGCAATGTGGACATTTTCACACAGTAATACACTCGTGTCAACACCGGTATTACCGAGTATAAACGGTATAAACTTTGAAACTAGGTTAACCGCCATCTTCTCCGTCAACTCTCCTCTCCAACTCGGTGACAGCGTCTGGCAGCGCGCCAATTTTCGGTGACAGCGTCTTATAACGTTTTATATATAATATTATAATATAATTGCTTATATAATAATATCATGGCCAAAAGCTCTGAGCGCCTCCGGATGGCTGTAGCGCGGGGTGCTCTCGTGGGGATTGGGCTTCGCGGGGTTTGTTTACCGGCGTTGCTTTGGTTACCGGTCTTGTAAGGAAGCGCTCCAATTTTCAGCATGCTAATTCTCTTCCGCACAGAGCAGAACTGTGGCCTATTCTACACATTTTAATTTTCTTAATTTTAATTATATTATTAATTTTTACTGAATTCTTTTTCTTACTGAAAAAAAAAATTAACTCGGTGTTGCCGGTGTGCAACACCAAGTAATCGGTGTTGGCCGCAACACCGGTAATACCATATACTGCAGCAACCCTAGTGCAGTCCAAGACACACTGACAAGAACGTTTCGAAACCAATATTCAAAAGGTTCTGTATATTTCCCTCTACATATTGAAACAAAAACATAGAAACATAGATGTTACAATAATGCACAGGTTGTTCTAAGTTCCGTCCTCCTCAGGCAGCGTACCCGTGGGTGATCAGAGCCGTGACGCTGGTCCACGCCACCTCCACCAGGCCCACCTCCCGAGAGGGCGTCCCCAGCCAGCTCGCTGTCCCTCTTGGCCAGCTGGCTGCCTCTCTCCCCCAGCCAGTCCCGGGAGTGCTGCAGACACTGGAGCTCGTCCTCCATCTGGACGAAGGTGCGAAGCCTGGAGGACCACAGTGGCAACGAGAACACCAATCAGACCGAGGCAAAAAGGAGGTCACAACAAAACACGGCGGCTGGGGAACGGAAAGTTCTGTCCTACTTTACGGTGGCTATGTTCCTTGATGTCTGGAATGTAATCGTGGTTCCACCAGTAAAACGTCTTTAATGAATGACCTGTTCTGGAAGGCTTGCACGGAGCTCTCGCAGGCGTCCTCTTTCCTGGCCGCCTCCTCCAGCCTCGCTAGCCCGGCCATCACCTCCTCCTTCCTCTCCCGGAAGGAGCTCCAGAGCGCGCCCAGGGCCTCCGCCTCGCTCTGCCTCCAACCCAGGGTCCCCTGCACGCCCTCAAGCCCCGTCAGGAGGCCCGCCGTCTGGTCCCTACAGGAAGTCCGCCTCCCCTGCGAGGCGGGCTCGGCCTCAGCCTCGGCGCCGACCAGGTGGAGGTGGGCCTTGCTAAGCCGGCCGTCAAGGCCCAGGGCCTCCGCCTCCAGCGCCGCCAGGTCCCGGGCCGCCGCCCCCACGCCGGCGTGCAGCTGCTCCGCCTTGGAGCGGTCCCAGCTGCCCCGGCCCTCCAGGGCCTCGCGGAGGTGCTGCACCGCACGCCGGGCCTCGGCGTGCCTCCGGAGGAAGGGCCCCAGCTCGGCCAGGCTGGCCCCCCGCAGACGCAGCAGCCGCTGGGCCTCGCCCAGAGGCTGCAGGCACTCCTCCCTCCAGCCCTGGAGCTGCTTCCGTGCCTCCGGGGTGGATGAGGGCAGTAGGGAGGACTCTACCCCGTGGAGGGTCTCCTGGAGGGGCGCGGGCTCCAGTAGACCGGTCTCCTGCTCCTGGGGACAGGGGGAGGTTGTTTTGGGTTTACATGGGGCTGAGGTTCTAGGGCTAAGATGGTGGCCGGGGAAGAATGGGATGTCTAGAGGGGGACTTCACTGGACTTGGATCTCTTGGAACCTGGACCTGGACCTCAGAGGTCCAGGTCCAGGTTCCAAGAGATCCAGGTCCAGTGAAGACCCCCTCTAGACCTCTCTGTCTAAACCTGGACCTCTGATAAAATTAAGCAGCAACGGTTTGGATCAAGTATGTGTGTCGATTCCACTGAGCAATTAACAAATAGTCATCAACAGAAAGAAACATGCACAAGACACAAATGCACACCATCAAAGTTGTTTACGGACACAAACTCGCTATTCGTGGACTGATCCCTCACCTGCAGTTGTCTGACTGCAGCCTCCAGGTCCTCCATATCCACCTGGGAGGAGCTTCTGAGGCCAGACAGGAAGTTGTCACTCCACTGGGCCAGGGTGACCAGGTGCTTGTCAAAGACTTCCAGCCGGGAAAGGTGGGTCTCCAGCAGCACCAGTCTGAAAAGGTCAGGCAGAAGGGGTCACATGTGAGGCTAACGGGCTAAAAGGCTAACAGGCTAAAGCGTTGTCTCACCCCAGATCCACACTACAGCACAGAGATGCGGACAAGCTAATGCTAAGCTAACGCTAGCCTAACGCTAGCCTAATGATAGGCTAACACTAGGTGGCCAACGTTAGCCAATTAACGCTAGGCTACCACTAGGCTAACACTAGCTGGTTAACGCTAGGCTAACGCTAGGCGGCTAACGTAAGGCGGCTACCTGTGTGTCACGCTGTCCTTCAGGGACGAGCATTTCTCCTGCAGGCGTGTGATGTCGTCTGTGATGTCACGGACACACTCTTCGGGCGCCGTGGGCGTCAGTGACAGCCTCAGGCTCAGCAGACCCTCCAGGGCCATCTCATTGGCCGGGGCCTCGCTCTGCATTTCCTGTATGGGGGAGAGCGTGTTTGGATTCACTGCTGTGGACTCATTAGTCGTTTAGCAGATGCTTTCATTCACAATGACGCACAGTGGGTTATTTTAAGCTCAATGGCATCAAGGAGAAGGGAGGTGTTGGGGATCTGGCTCTAGGATGCTTACTGGCTAGACTGGGTACATGAGGGGATTCAACCCACAACCTCACATCATATCCACTAGACTATCCTGCCCTAGATTTCTGAGATATTTTAGTTACTAAGGTAACAAATTACCTTAGTAGCATGCCAGTGTTTAAGATGAAAAATTATGACAGGTGTAATATCTAATGCAAATACATATTAGATAACATTAGGAAAAGGGCTGTACATCATAATGCTGGCGATGATATGTTGGTGATGTTGTGCTTGTTAGGTCAAACCTAAAACAAATTTGTATTCTTACATCCACCCTCCAAGGTATTGCATCTAGCGTGCGTTTACCCAGGGCCATAAATCACCCTGTGATTCTGGCTGGGATAACGTCTCTAGCAGACTGACCTGTATATTCTGCAGTTCATTCCGCAGCTTCACTTTGTCTGCAGACAGCTGATGGATGTCCGGACAGCAGATCATCTCACACCTGTCCAACCAGCTCCTGATAGAAGACGACTCCTTCTCGAAGCTGAAAGACAGAGCCACTCAATCTTTATTTGTCTTCTCGTCGAAGCGTGGCCCTCCCTTTAAGAGGGGAGAGGTCGTCTCTTTTCGCACCACATGACTACTTCTCCTTTATTTGTTCAAATGTAAAAAAAAAATACATTTAAAGACGTGCATAAGCCGACGGGACGCACGCGTTTGAATTCTATCAGAAACCCGCTGTGTTTTCCATAAGCTCACGTGTGTTTTGAAATTAGTTTGAGGTTTCATACTCTATTTGTTCATGTTGCTAGTATCAATGACACAGGCCATTATGGGTCAGCCTTATCTGAAGCATCCAGTGGCCGCATGTTATCCCTGATAGATCCAACCGCAGGGAGGGAGATGAGGCTGGGGCCATATGGAAATCTATCACCTCAAGCGCACACACACAGAGACACGGACAGACACAAACACAGAGACACACACACCCGCACACACGCAGAGGTACACACACAAACACATATACACACACACACACACACAGACAGATATATACACACATACAAACGAGTACACACATACACACACACACAAAGACAGACACATTCAAACCCAGACACAGGCAGGCACACACAGAAACACACACACACACACACACACACAGCGACAGTAATAGTGTAGCTTATTTCATTTGCGATGGAGTGTCCCCTCGCTGGGCCTCAACGGGGAGGGGCCGGCGCTTTATCATCGGACGCACAACACGCGGACGCAGGAACGCCCGGGGATAAGAGGGAAGGTTATTAGAACGGGAGCGTCCACCTCAGGGGCACAGAGGGGAGGAGAGGGAGCAGGAGGAGAGCAGGAGGAGGGAGGATGGATGAGGAGGAGGGTGGAGGAGCAGACAAAAGGTCCTGCTCCCAGAACTGATTGAGAGATAATGGAATGACTCAAGGAGAGTGAATGGGAATACACAGGAGGCTTTTTCCCGGGAACGGGGAGAGGAGATCAGAGGGAAACCGACGGAGGAGAACCAGCGTCGCGAAGGGGAAGACGAACACGTCGCGTACAAATTGGCATGTGTGTCACGTGAGCAGAATCACAATTCACAACATGATGTATGCTAAATAGTCCCATTGAACCTGCTAATCCTTACAGGCTGCATACACATACTGACACTGATGCATACAAATTTATCGTGCCGCAGTGGGGAGATCAGTGTGATACTCTGGCTGCCCTGGCAAACATTGACTCAGAGTTTCACGTTTCATTCGGCTTCAGTTTCCTCTTGGTTCATTAACTCGTGGCCTTTTCAATCTGCCCTGGGCCCTGTGTCGCCAGTCGCCGTACCGTTGCCAGAGCGTGAGGAGGTTCTCCAGAGCAGCCTGCTTTTCTTTGGCCCGCTCCACGTCCTCTCGCTGGCGCTCCTGGAGGCGGGCCACCTCCTCCTCCAGCGGACCCCCGTCGCCGAGTCTTTTCAGGGCCGAACACAGAGCCGTCAGCCTGGGGGTCAGCTGCTCCACGGCCTGGCACAGCTCCTACACGCCCGATGGCAAACAGGAGAGGACGCGGCCATTCAGGCGCCAACCACAGTACTAACGTTAGTTATTGAAATGATTCACTGTGTTATTGTGACATAATGCAAGACAGGTAGGGAGCATTCTGTTCTATTTAGGTCTCGGAAATAATTAGAAAAAAAAGACGAGGGGGGGGGGGGGAGAAGAGAGAGAGAGAGAGAGAGAGAGGAGAGAGAGAGAGACAGAGACAGAGACAGAGACAGAGACAGAGACAGAGACAGAGACAGAGACAGAGACAGAGACAGAGACAGAGACAGAGACAGAGACAGAGGACAGAGACAGAGACAGAGACAGAGACAGAGACAGAGACAGAGACCGAGACCGAGACAGAGACAGAGACAGAGACAGAGACAGAGACCGAGACCGAGACCGAGAGAGTATTAGTAATATTGACCTATGATGTTTGCCTGACTTGGTGATTTGTGTTTGAGTCGTGAATTGGCTTCAGCTGTGTCATGCTGGACCACTGAGAAAATGTTGGGCAAACTTTGTGCAGCAACAGATTGTATGTCTTTCCTACCGTGTGTTCTTGCAGGCCTCGGTACGTCTCGGAGGAAGAACTACAGAACGTGATCGGAAGGTCCAGCTTCTCTTCGAGGACACTCATCGATTTCTTCACCTGCCGATGACAAGATGGTAAATAAATGGACTGCACTTCCATCGTGCTTTCCTCACCAATGGCCACTCTACAAGTGTCGAGGTAGAGCCAGGGAGCCTGGACGCTAGAAAGAGCCAGGGATCGAACAAGCAACCTTAAAGCTACCAGATACCCCCTCTACCTCCCGAGCCACATGCCGCCTAACACACAATCGTTATGTTTAATTATATTATATATATATAATTATATCATATTAATTATACATATTTTCCCAATTTTTCGTTGAAAACCAAGCATTTTTTAAACAAACAAAGTGGACCAATCACAGGAGTGCCAGGCTTCCAGGTGTTGGATTGGATCATTCCTCACCTGTTCCAGCTTATCGCTGTAGCGCTGTCGGTGGGAGGCGCTCTGTTGCAGCTGTCCAATCAGCTGCGGTACCCTGCCCCTGAGCTCCTCTAGGCCACGCCCCATCTGGCCCAGCCGTGCCCGGATACGCCCCGCCTCCCCGGGGGTCACGTACCCGGAGAGGGCCTGGCTCTGCCCCTCCAGTTGGACCAGCCACGCCCTCTTTTCCTCCAGGGCCGCCTCCACTGCCTGATGGGCGGGGTTACAGAAGGGGGGTGGGCGGGCGACATAAAGGAAGAAGGGCATTGGTTGAGAGATTGATATTAAAGGTACAGTATGCAGTAAGTGTTACAACAAAGTGTTGTACATGTGTGCTCTGAAACATATTCTGTCATGTAGACCTTATCTTAAGTAGATAAATCTCATGTTTAATATCGAAAGGCAGGCCGATGGGAGGGGTTTGGAGAGAGTAGAGAGAGGGAGGCGTGTGGAGGTTTGACTGGAGCTAGCTTGAAATCGTAAGGCTCGTATATAGTACCTTTAAATTTAAATTAAGTATAGAAAGGTTGGAACGTAATGATCAAACTGTCAGGGTTGAACCTTTCAATTACCCACGTCAGCAGGAATGTATTCCAATGTGAATGAATTCTGTATTGACCTCAATTTGAATATTTTCATGAAAATGATGCTATCACTTTCTTAATATGTTTGAAGCAGAACCTTTCCATCAGACACCACCGTAACCATAACAAAAAGGAAATTACACGGAATGAGCGGGTATGAATTTCATCACCTCCACACTGCTGAGCTGTTTGTTCAAAGACTCAGGAGAAGAGGCGGGGCTGATGTCTTCCAGCTCCCGCTCTTTCTCCGACATCCACAGGAAGAAGGCCTCTGATTGGCTGCCGGAGTGTTCCCACCAAGTATGCACCAGCTCCAATTGGTTGACACTTGGCGAAAGAGAAAAGTTTACACGTTTAGTATCCAACCTTTTTTTGAAAACGCATTTGTAGTAGCAGGGTTTTTCAAACACTCATAGTGTGTAAAAAAGTCTGATCACAAAATGTGCACAATTATCAGTTAATAAATCAATCAGTTGTTAACCAATTATTACACACACACAATCAGTTGTTAACCAATTATTACACACACACACACACACACACACACACACACACACACACACACACACACACACACACACACACACACACACACACACACACACACACACACACACACACACACTTCTGTCAAAAAAAAAACTCGAAGTGTCCACAAAAACACAGTGAGACCCAAACGGAACAGCCTTCGACTAACTGATTTTGGGGGTTAACTTTCCCTTTGATGCATCTAGTGGAAGTAAAAAGGACAAAAGAGTTGGAACGGCTCCTCACTTCTTTCTAAGATGCTCTTGGAGCTGGGCGAGGGCCCTCATGGTGGAACGGGCCTGCTCCAGCAGCAGCCTCTGGTTCTTGGCTCCCAGATGGACGCCTGGCGCCGTCTCCAGGAGAGACTTGGCTCTGGTGGTCCACTCCTCACCCCGGCTGAAAAGCTCCTACACAGAAACATGGGGAACAACGTCAATTGGTGGAGGACTAGTCCTGTATCTGTGGAGGGAAAATACGGGATCTTA
>OLKM01000809.1:142569-152569 GCA_900291075.1 Melanogrammus aeglefinus
GCGTCTCGCGGAAAACGCAGCGCCCTGAGCGAGAGTGGATGGGAGCACCCTGACCCCTGACTCCTGACCTTCCAGTGTTTGTGCAGCCGCCGGACGGTCTCCTGCAGCTCCTGCTGCTCCACCTCGGGCAGGATGTCGGTGAGCTCATCGCAGGCCTTCAGGAACACGCTGAGGACCCGCTGGTCCAGCTGGCTGAAGAAGTCCTGCAGGCGTTCACAAAGGGTCAGTGAGAACACGGTTTTCCATGGAATGATGGTAATATTTAGGAATTCTGTCATCAAATATCAGGATGAATCCTGGTAAAAGGTAGAGGATGTTTTTAACACATTTTCACACGTGATATTGTTCCTAGTAAGGGACAGACTCCTATTCATCCTTTTTTAAAGCTTATTTTTGTATTTTTATGCTTTATGAGTCTGCTGTGGCCCCTGAAGGGACAGTGTGTTGTGGTGTCCCCTTGTGGCCCCTGAACGGCCATGTGTGCTCTTGTGGCCCCTGAACGGGTGAGCGCTCACATTGTGTCTCCTCAGCACCTCCTCCGGGTCCCCGGGGGCCCCGGGTTCCGCCAGACAGTCCTGGGCCGCCCCCAGCACCCGCTCCAGCTCCAGGCGGGACTCCTCGAACCTCCTCCTGAGGCAGCCGCCAGCCCCGTCCTGCCGCCGCCACTCCCCCACTTCCAGGACCAGGGCCTGCCGGGACAAGGATGGGCCCATGGGCCAGGCGGCTAAGTGTACAGTCTGATGTTCGTTAACGGAGAGGTCTTAATGGGATAGCTGAGTGGCTCTCACCTGTGCCCCAATCTCAGGGTCCATGGGGGGGGTCCACTTGTAACGTGATCAATGCTAATCAGCATTGTGGGTCTAGTGTGTGTGTGTGTGTGTGTGTGTGTGTGTGTGTGTGTGTGTGTGTGTGTGTGTGTGTGTGTGTGTGTGTGTGTGTGTGTGTGCCAACCTGTGCAGAGGCCTGTATCTCGGCGTGTTGGTGTGTGTGTGTGTGCTCTGTAGTGAGCGCTCTGGTGGCAGCACTCAGTGTATGCTCGGCTCGTATTACAGCTCTGCTGCTCGGCAGACAGCGTCCTGGGAACGGGAAAGGACGCTTCATGTTGGAGGAGTAAGGACAACAGAGAAAACAACCTTTAGGTGCTGGATGTCGTTTTGCAAATGTTGAATTGGAGTTAGAGTTCGTAGTAACTTTAAGCCTTGCTCAAGGGGTAAATATAGGTAGGTTGTGGACATGGGGACCAAACCCTGCACCCCCAGCAGCCGAAGCACTCCAATACTGCAGCAGCGTCTGGTCGACGTTGTGGAGCACCTTACTGGTGGAGAGCGCCCTCTGCAGGGCTTGGAAGTTCCTCTCGATGACCGACAGGCTGCGCTTACAGCTCTGCTGCTCGGTCAGAAGGTCCTGAGGGAAGGGAAAGGACGCCTTCATGTTGGAGGAGTAAGGACAACGGAGAAAACAACCTTTAGGTGCTGGATGTCGCCTTTTACGCCTTGCTCAAGGGGTAAATATAGGTAGGTTGTGGACATGGGGACCAAACCCTGCACCCCCAGCAGTCGAAGCACTCCCAATACTCGAGCACCCAGTGCCCAGTACCTGACAATACTGTCGCTGTCTCTGGTTTATATAAACTGGTAGAAGGTTCTAGATAGAGGTTCATCATCGTGAACCCTTCACCCTGACCCATGAGACCTTCCACGATCAGTTTATCTTGAGCGCTAAAAGCTTTTGGTCGACGGCCATTGGCCCATGTTGTGGGTCGCCAAGTTCGCAATGTATTGTGGGTAATGCCTGCAACGCAAAGAAAAAGTTCCTTAGACAAAAGTATGCTGAGATGAAGACTCATAGGAAGGACGCGTGGATCGCTTATAAAAAGGTAACGCAAATAACGACGCAGCTTTTACGTCAGCCGCAGGCACACTTTGACAGGTGCCATAAATTAACGCTAATTAGTGTTGGGTTGCTCTTTACTTTATTAAATTAGCTGCAAGTTATTGGATAATTGAAACCGCGTTGCGCACCACGCACGTCTGGTTCCTTGACGGACGGCGGTGATCGAGCCGGGCGTACCTGCAAGACCGGTTTGTTCTGGCTCAGGGTGTCTGGGGCCCGAGCCGTGGCGGTGAGGAGGCCAGCCCGCTCCTGGCTCAGGTAGAAGGCTGCCGTGTGCTTCTCCATCTCCTCCAGCAGGGGCAGCAGACCGTGGCACTCCCTCACCAGGGGGGGGCATCGCTCACGGACCTGGGACATGGAACAGGAAGCACCTCAATGCAACTGATCCAATACGGATCAATGCAATTATGATCTAAAGCCCTGCTTTACACATTAAACAATGATTTATAGTAGGTGTATACAAATAAAATTGGGACATCTTGCCAGGAATCATTCCCATCAGCTTACAAAGTATTATTGGGTGCGACTATAAAGTGAAATTTAGCAAAATTGAATGAAGGAATCTTTATCGATACATGGAAAACTATTCCCAAATGGCAACTTGGACCGACATATATAATCTTTGTGTGTGTTATAATCAGGTAGGATATTATACCAATATGGAATGGAGTAATCTTTATAGACATGGAAACCTATTCCCAAATAGCAACTTTGACCTACATTTAGACTTAATTCATTAAGAAGGTCATCTTTCCCTGACACAAAGAGGTAACACTAGTTTGGTTGCTCCAGATGAATCAAGATTCACCAAAAGTCGCCCTGGTCATGTTTCTGTCATGTGTCTCTGGGGCCATCTGTTGCATTCATGCCTCGAGGCCATCCACCCACCTTACTCAGTTGACCTTTGGCCGTTGCCATGGCAGCCATCACCCGGGCGCCCTCACCCGGCGGCGCGTCCTTCGCCAGGAGCTGGGCGCTGCACGAGGCCAGTTTATACTGGGTCTCCATGGAGACGACCTTCTGCTTGGTGTTCTGACGGGGGGGAGAGGTGAGCGGGATTTAGACAAGGCAGTTAGCTCCTCCTTATTTCACATCCGTTCCAGAGTTCACGCCGTGAATACACCGCGTGACATGACAAGGAGGACATTTTGTACAAAGCAATCATATAAATCAATCATACATATACATCAATATGGAAATGAAAACATGAATATTTAAACATGCATATTCTATCTATTGTATTCTAATTCTAACTTGTAATATATACATACATATAGTACATAGTTTTTAATATAGGATGATCCAGACTGAGATCAACGTATGTGTGTGACAGACCGAGGTGTGTGAGTGTGTGTGTGTATGCATGTGCACGTGTATGTCTGTGCCTATGTTTGTATGCATGCATATGTGTGCGCGTGTCAATGCCGGTGTTTGTGCATGCATGTGGTGTGTTTGCATGCTTGTGTGCGCATGGGTTTGTATGTGTTTGTGCCTGTGTGCTTGCTTGCGTGTGTCTGCAAGCGTGGTACGCGTGCGTGCGTGCGTGCGTTTCGGTGCGTGCGTGCGTGCGTGCGTGCGTGCGTGCGTGCGTGCGTGCGTGCGTTTCTAGGTGCTTCCCCACCTCCACGTCCTGCAGGAAGCTCCTGACGGGGCTGAAGGCCAGCTGCACCGGGGCGTTGAGCTTGCCCTCGGCCGAGTCCAGCAGCTCCCTGAGGGAGGACATGGCCTTCAGGTGGTCCCTCCTCCAGGCCTCCAGCTCCTCGGCGTGGGCGTACTGCAGCAGGACGCAGGGAGACACGCTCAGTACGCCCGCCTTTTTTGTCGAGAGTATATGAGCGAAAAGCTGCACATTTATTCATGAATCTCAGCCGTCAGATTAGCCGCCAACATCTGACATTGTATGATCCTGTGAAGAGTTGAACACTTTATTGGCGTTCACATTCGGATCAGAGTCAGGTTTCGGATTTTAGAATAGCGAGTGAAAAAGAATCGGCTAAATCCATTCACAAAGCTCCTCATGCTGTGAGGAGCCATTTGAGCTTTTAATGTGTACCTTTCCAAGGGGATAAAATACAATACTAATCAGAGTGAAACACTGCACACACAAAACCCTACCCTGAAACCAAAGAAGATTTGATTGTCTAAATAACATTCAGGAAGGTAAATATCAAAAACATAGATACAATTTATTAATGAATTAATTTTGGCCACGCCAGTGCCTGATATCGTCATGTTTGTAATGATGGTCCTTACATGCTTGACGTGGAGGAAGAGGTCGCGCCAGCGGCCATTGAGCAGCAGCAGCTGCTGCTTGAGGCCCAGGGAGACGCTCTCGTCACACGTCTCGATCAGGAAGTTCCCCGCGTCGTTCATGGCCGCGTGCTGCTCCATCATGAGCTGCAGGTTCCTGAAGAACTCCTGGCGGGAGAGCAGGAGACAGAGAGGGGGGATAGGGGGAGGCAGAGAGGGAGGAGGGGGGGAGGGAGGGTGAAAGAAAGGGGGGAGAGAGGGGTGGCAGAGAGGGAGGGAGGCAGAGAGGGGGGAGAGAGGGAGGATGGTAAGAGGGGGGAAGCATAGAGGGAGAGAGGGGAGTAAGGTGGAAGGAAAGAGAAGAGTGAGGCAGAGTAAGATGAGGAAGAGGAAGGTAAAGAGAGTGAGGGGGGGTCGAGGGAGGGAGAGAGGGAGGGGGAGAGAGTGAGAGAGTGTTTAAGAGGGGTTAAGGGAGTGATAGAGGGGAGGGGGGATATGGGCAGAAAGTGTGGGAGGGAGACAGGGAGAGAGAAAGAGAGAGAGAGACAGCAAGAGAGAGGTTTAACAGAGAGAGTGAGCGTGTGTGTGTGGGGTTTGGGGGGGGGGGGGGGGTAATTAGCGGTAGAATCCCCAGGGAGCTGGTTATTGGCGGCGTGGCGCTGAGAGATGAGGTAGCCATGGTAATCCAGCATCCTAAGAGATCCTCGGTGACATGTGGTAAGTCAAGGGGATCATTTAATACTCAAAGGGGGTATCATTTGATAATTGCTTCTGCTTGGAGGATGCCCCAGTAAATACTTCAAAATAGGGCCCTGCTAGCACTCTGTCTCAATGAAACCCCTCAACCCCATACCCAAACATGTCAATCTGAGGAGTTAATCTCCATCCGGGGGAAGGAACAAACAACCAGGAAACGTGCGCAGCAGAGCCCACGCCTCTGCCAAGCAATCAGCCTGATGGAAGTGGGCGGGGCTCGGCGGGAGCCAATTGGCTGGTCCGATGACAACCCAGAAGGCCGCCCTTTAGAGGTTCTGAGGACAGGAAGTGGGCGTGACCGGGAGGAGTTCACCCAACAATCATCCTCAACCCTTGGCAAATGTTTAAAGGTAATTATGACGCTGTTTTATGGGGACATATAGGAAGTTATGCAGCATTTTATGATGTCATGCCCACTGCCATGACCCTTTTGGCGGATTGGCCGGACATTGTAATCACTTCATACTTGTCCCAAAACCATCCTAACCACCAAATTCTGTGTAAATTTGTGCTCAACATTTTGAGATGAGAACACAGACACACAGATGGAGCGATAATAACCTCCTAGTGGGAGGTAATCGTTCTGTGTTCCTTCGATTTTACTGAACAAGGATCACTGCAGGGTTTCAGTCTGCTGACAGCAATAGTTCAGAGTTGAGACCCGAGAAGAGACTCGAAGGCTGCTTCAAGTAAAAAGAACATTAGGCCGTCTTAAATCCAGAATAATGTTTTCAAAACAAAGAAAAAAAAAAACCTGAATCGTAAAACTATACCAAAAACTAACAAAATAAATAAAATGGAACGGTAACAATCACAGGGGAAAACGATAACATGGACCAACAAAGGGCGGAAAAAACTGAAGACATAAAAACAAGCCACACTTCAATGGGAACCGTTATGCTCATGCTATTGTCCAATAGGAGCATACTGGACCATTGACTGGATCATCAAAAATGGCGTCAATGTTCAACCTTTTCGGCGGCAAAAGCAATGAACAGTACTTTCATATATTATGAAATAGCCGAGCGTGGCAGGAGCCCTTTTGAACTAGGTGACAGTCCTTTAACTCGGTAACACAGGTAATGGGCTCTTTGCACAGCTCCACTACTTCCTGAACTTAATGCTGCTCCTTTATTTCCTGTCTTACATTATTGGATAAACTGATTAATCCAGGTGTGTCTGACCATTGTGACTACTCAGACACACCTGGATTAATCAGTTTGTCCAGTAATGTAAGACAGGAAATAAAGGAGCAGCACTAAGTCCAGGAAGTAGTGGAGTTGTGCATAGAGCCGATTAATGTTCATTGTAACGAAGGTGTACGGTACCCCTGGTGGCGGACACAGAAACTACACCTAAACAAACTGAACAGAAGCAGGGAGTGGAACCAGGGACCCTTACCCGCTTGGTGTTCTCCGGCTGGCTGAGGGCGGCCTCGGCGTCCTCCAGCCAGGCCTGGAGAGAGGCCACCGTGGAGCCGTAGCGCTCCCAGTTGGAGAGCACCTCCTCCAGCATGCTCCTCACACTCCTCACCTCCACGGACAGACTCCTCCACTGGCCCACCACCTCCCGCAGGAACCGCCGCACGCCGCACTCCCCCTCCTCCACTGAGGGAGGGGGGAGGGGGGGGGAGGAGGAGGAGGAGGAGGAGGAGGGGGAGGAGGAGGTGGAGGAGGAGGAGGAGAAGGAGGAGGAGGAGGGGGAGAAGGAGGAGTTGGAGGAGGGGGAGGAGAATGAGGAGAAGGATGAGGAGGTGGAGGGGAAGGATGAAGAGAAAGAGAAAGAGGACGAAGAGGATTAGGAGAAGAAGGAGGATGAGGAGGAAGAGAATGAGGAGAGGGAGGAGGAGAATATATATGAAGGGACAACCCTGAAACGGCATATTAAATGTGGTCTGGCAATGCGCTCCTGCAAGGAGTCTCCACGATAAAAGTGGATTTAAATGTGCATCAATATTGCAATCTATCTAAATGGAGGAAAATTGCAAAGCCCTCTCTATGATACCATTACTATCACTGTCAGCCCTCTCTCTCACACACACACACACACGATATACCACACACACATGCAATAACCCTAAAAGCAACTCTTCGGAATTATCCCTAAATTGAACTGCCAGCTCCAGCCAATCGCAACGCAGTTTCGGGGGGGCTTCCAGCAGAGTTCACAGCGACTGTGTTTATTTTGATATTTTGGGGTCCACCAATCAAACCTCAAAGATGTCACGTTCCAGCGCCACCCCTCGCGTCTCTCTCCTCCCTCCCGCCTGTGTTCCCCGTGGTGCCAGCAGGCTGGAACTTAATGAAACCGACACCCCCCCCCCACCCCACCACACACCCCCACACCCACACCCCCGCTCGCACCCGGAGAGGCAGCAGAAGTAGAGCAGCCGCTAGCTAGCGAACGGGGTCGAATTCCCCGCGGAGCGCTGCGAGTGGAGGAACCTCATTTAGCTCTAGCCCCGAGACTTCGCAAACCGCCACCGTCGCCGCCCGCCGCCGCCCGCCGCCGCCCGCCGCCGCCCGCCGCCGCCCGCCGCCACCACCCACCAGTCAGACAGAGAGGGCGTGGCCTGGGCACGGCAGGAGAGAGTCTGATTGGTTGACAGGGGGAAAGCCACCGTGTGAGGGGAGCAAGGGAGACGCTACAGAAAGAGGGGCTGACCATTACATTTAGGGTGCTAAGCAGATGCTTTTATACAAAGCTTCTTACAACCGTTCACTCATACATTCACACACCGACGGCGGACCACGCAAAGCAACAGCCAGCTCATCAGCAGCAGGGGTCTGGCTCAGCAACACCTCGGCACACAGCTAGGAGGAGCCGGGGGTCGAAGTAGCAACCTCCCGGTTACAAGGAAAATCACGCTCTACCTCCTGAGCTAGGTCTACTCCCTTACTCGACTCTTTGAAGAATGTGTTGATGAAAACTATTCGATATCAAGGGGGGGGCACGGGGAACCCCGACCCTCATGAACCGCTCTTTTGGATCGATCGGGAGTGCTCACCTGAGGCGTCGACGCCGACGTACTGTTCAGCGGAACGTTTCAGCGACTGGAACAACGCCTCGTAGTTCTCGAAGAGATGCTGCTTCTCCACAAACGTCTGAGGAGGAAGAAACACGATTAGTTTGGTTACACATCCGCACGCCTTTCACTGGGACCCGTTTGATCTGGTCTGAATCCAATCTGGGATATCTGAAGATAAACTCTCTGGGAGAACCGGGGATTATTAGTTTCTTTAGAAGACACAGTGCAGGCGATAAAAGCCTATGTTACGCGATGTTATACAACGGCAGTTCTGACGTAACGTTTCCGTAATTTAATCACAGATAAAACGATGATTCCCGGTAGGGAAACGTCGTGAGTCGGTGGGATTCACCGCACTTAAAGAACACGGCGGTACTCACCACGTAGAATACTAAAACTAAACCCAAAAAAAGAACTAACTAACATCCTAAAGGGCACGGTATCAAACAATCTCACAGGGGAAACCAATAATATGGACCAACAAAGGGCAGATAAAACTGAAGACATAAATACACAATGGACCCAATTCAACGTCATGCTCATGCTGTTGTCCAATGGGAGAGCACTGGACAATTGATGTCATTGGTCCCGGATATGCGGTCTCAATTGATCCGATCGGAAAAATGGCGTCAATGTTCCGCCTTTTTGGCGACAACGGCACCGAGCCGTACTTTCATATATGAGACAATAGCCAAGCGTTCCAGGACCCCTTTTACCAGGTGACAAGTGCGATACGGAGTCACTACTCACACACTACTCACACACTACTCACCACGTAGTTGAGGAGCATCTTCTCCACGGACTCCCGGTGGCCGTACTTGATGATCCAGGACTTGAGCTTGGACTCAGCCAGGATGAGGAAGGCCTGGATCTGGTGCTGGTTCTCCACAAACTCCATCTTAGCCAGGTGGACGTTGGACGACGTTGACACAAAGTTAATCCTAAAATGAGAAGAAAAATGAAAAATATTCACATATGGGACATGCAGCTTTTTATATACGTTTATTATGTTAGTTTGAATTGGAACAAAGCCTCTTTGTGATTTGCCGCGGCACTTTAGGAAGTCATTTCTGCTCAAAGTTCTGTGCAAAGTTTGCAACGGAAAAGGAGGAGGGGGAGGGAGAGGTAGTGGGAGAGGGAGAGAGAGAGACGGAGAGGAACTGGGAGAAAGTGGGAGAGAGAGAGAGAGAGCGAGAGAGAGAGGTAGAGGGACTGAGAGAGGGAGGCTTGGGGTGGTCTACCTTTCGGCTAGGTCTTGGAGCTGCTCTGGGGGCACAGGCACCCCTTCAACACACCTGTCCTGGTGAATCTTCTGGAAGGACTGTTGGTGGATCTCCAGGCTCCTCAGCACCTCCTGGGACAGACGGCACACACGGCCACGATCAGACCATGGAGCTCAGAGGAACACAGGACTGATACTGTGTACTACATGTTTTGTTCTTTGCATCACTCGAGTATTCCCATTGTTCTCGTATTTAGAGTGAGAATGTACGGTTAAAAGGTTGTGTTTACATCTGCACATGACCATGACATTCAGTCATTGACACCAAGCGAGGTTGCAGCGAGTTATACCAAGAAACAAGGCATACACACTCGTCATTAGAGTCACTGCAGTTGCACATCACCAAGTTTGAGGTGGACCGAGCGCAGAGCAGTTATACGAACAATAAACACATGAATTAATAAACAAATACATAAACTCATTCATAAACACATCATTAACACCGCGTTCACACTGTACACGGCCGTCGACTGATGACTTTGCGTGGGGCGCCTTCGAAATTAATTGTGGGTCAATTTGTTCTGTCGGCTTTGTTGCCTGCGTCAAAAAGTTGGCTTTCAGGCAGCGACAGGTCTGTCGGCCAATCAGATCGCGTAACCCATACGTCAAACACGCCCTCCATCAACCGTCGACACACATGTACAATGTGAACGCGGTGTGAGTCAGTACGTAAATCAGCAAAACAAAGAACAGAGTGTCTTTCGGACGTTTAACTGAATGACTCCCCTGTCCTGTCCTGTCCTGCCTCTCCGGGCCGACCTTGTGTTCATCAGGGGTGACGGTGCTGACCT
>OLKM01000809.1:157569-160069 GCA_900291075.1 Melanogrammus aeglefinus
AGGAGGGAATGAGAGGGAGGAGGAGGAGGACAGAGGATAGGAGGAGGAGAGGATAGGAGGAGGAGAGGAGGACAGAGGATATGAGGAGGAGAGGAGGAGGAGAGGAGGAGGAGAGGAGGAGGAGGACAGAGGAGAGGAGGAGTCAGGTTACCTCCTCCTCGGTCTGCGAGTCGGACTCGCTCTGCATGCGGTCGGGGTGGTGCTTCAGGAACTGAGCCACGTAGGTCATGATGGACTTCTCGTCCGGTTTGTCCACGTCCACATCTGCAGAAGGCCGTCAGAATCAGAGAAGCACAGAGTCAGAGTACGTTCCTCACTGCCGGTAGGTTTGTACATACTTAGCCCAGAAAGACAGCATAAGTATCAGTATTAGTATAGTATGAAAGACAGTGTGTTTGTTAGTATGTTAAAAATATTAATGATGTACAATGTGAAGTATAATATACAGTGTTGATGCATTCACGATTGAATTGGTTGACAAAAGTTACAACAATGTTCTGGTTCTCAAATAAGGAGTCAGGATCAATCAACACTTGGCTGTTGATGATTAGTTTAGTGACAAAAGATGTCAAAACCACTCAATCAAGAGGCCTGCAGGGTTGACATCCGCTGAGAGACATCTTGAATTAGGGAGAGAGAGTTGTATGTACAGCAGAGAACATTTCTTAAAATATAACATTTACATTTACTCAATACTTGTTGTTTTACCTTCAGGGTCCAGTAGCTGTGGAATGCCCAGCTTGGTCTCGGCCAATGAGAAGGCTTCCCTCAGGTTGTCCCGGTTGGGCCGTCTCTGTATGCGGTCCAGGTCCACCAGGCTGGGCCGCAGGGCGTGGATCACCGCGAAGAACGCCATCCCCGTCCGCCAGCTGGGCCCGAAGTCCTTCACCTCGATGCCCAGATGCCTGCAGAGAAAAACCATCCAGCGACAGAAAACCATTCAGCGGATGACCTGAATGTTTCACATTTCATTTTGTTTTCCTTTCTTGTAGCATAGTAAAATAAGCACAGTCATCGACATTGGAGGTCACCTTTGACCTTTGAACAGTCAGAATGTGTCATCGACATTGGAGTCACCTTTGACCTTTGAACATGAATAGTTATGTTGACTTTTTACCATTGTGATGTCCCAACATGCTAAGCTAACGCTAACTAGCAGCCTGGGTCCCTCGGGCTCCCACGTACTTGGTGGCTGTGTGCTGCACCCATCGGAGCAGCGCCTTCCTGGCCCCGCCCTGCACTGGGGGGAGGAGCTTCCTCTTGACGGGCGGGCTGGTGGTGTCGGTGCTGCTGTTGGAGCTGTCCATGGAGGAGGAACTACCGGACAGGGCCGGGAGACTGCTGGTCAGCTCCTCTATCTGGGGTGGGGGAGGAGAGGGAGGAGGGGGAGAGGAAGAGGGAGGTGAGGGAGAGGGAGAGGGGAGGAGAGGGGGAGAGGGAGAGAGGAGGAGAGGGGCAGGAGAGGGGTGAGGGAAAGGGGAGGGAGAGGGAAGGGAGAGGGGGAGGGAGAGGAGAGGGAGAGGGAGAGGGAGAGGGAGGAGAGGGAGTCGGGAGATGGATGGAGGTAGTGGGAGGTAGATGGGGATTGGTAGAGGAAGGGGGGAGGGAGAAGGAGAGAGAGTGGGTGCAGGAGAGAGAGAGAGATAAAGTGGGAGAGGAGAGGAGTGGACAGAGAAGAGTGGACAGAGGAGAGAGGAGAGGGAGTGGATGGAGAAAGGGAGGGAGACAGGGGAAGAGGAGAGGCAGAGGGAGAGGGGGGAGGGAAGAGAGATGAGAGGGGAGAGGGGAGAGGGATGGAGAATAATAGAGAGTGCAGAGCGAGCGAGAGGGCAGTAGAGGAAGGGAGAGAGACAAGAAGACAGGTACAATACAATGTAATGTTATTCTGTACAGTATCCCCGTTGTATGCTTTATTCATGCCCTTGTTTATTTATTTAGTGATCCGTATATATGTACACTATGCTCCCATGCAGCCATGGGTCTCTCCATCTCTGTGTCTGGCAGAATCAGGTACCTGGAAGTAGAGAATGATGGTCCAGACAAGCCCCAAGACGATAGAGGGCCGCCCGTCCACGATGTCTGTGGAGTTGATGTTCACCAGCTTTATCTGAAATAGGAAATGAGGCGTGAGAGCCTCTCCCTTTAGAAGCCAAATCAGGAGAACATCGTCCAAACCCAAATCATGGGAACATCTCCCTTCTGAACCCAAATCAGGAGAACGTCTCCATTCTGAACCCAAATCATGACAACATATCCCTTCCAACCCAAGCTCTGTTTACACATTGTTATAATCTCATACTTTAGGATTATACGGAAACCACTTCCACTTAATCTGATGATTCAATATCCACCATCTCAACCTAATCCTTGACTGCTAGCTGCAGATATTTTCTATTATATCCCATGCAATTGAATAACACTTATTACAAGGCAAAACCAAAATATCCTGACCTATACTATATACTACACAATACACTATACTTTCAGTTGCTACAATTTA
>OLKM01000809.1:165069-168839 GCA_900291075.1 Melanogrammus aeglefinus
CATCTTCCCATTACAAAGACCACCAGATGCCGCTGAATGGGTGACTTTTGCTGTCTTTCTGCGGACGATGCTCTGAATCACTGACCCAGAACCATAACAACAAGCCCCGGAGCAGACCCGCAGAAAATGTAGCTAACCGTGATACTCACATGACTTTGAGAGGGATAAGAGAGAAAGAAAAGAAAAGAGCGAGAGAGAGAGAGAGAGAGAGAGAGAGAGAGAGAGAGAGAGAGAGAGAGAGAGAGAGAGAGAGAGAGAGAGAGAGAGAGAGAGAGAGAGAGAGAGAGAGAGAGAGACCTTCATACTCACCAGACTTTGACCGGAGAGGACTTCCAGTAGAGATAGCAGTATCACCCCATCCTTGATGTCCTCAAAGAGGTCGGTGACCACCAGGGGAGGCTGGCACTGTGGGGAAAGACCAGTTAGTGGGGACAGACCAGTTAGGGGAGACACAACCGTTAGTGGAGACAGACCTGTTAGTCCTGGTTTTTAATCTTCATGGTTTTCTTTGTTTTTAGGCTTTGGCCTGACAGAAATGGTCCGATATGATGCAAATATGCAGATAAATGTATATGAGAGTGAGGCCGTGTTTATTGTTTATATTCTGCTCTGACCTCGAAAAGGACTACATGATAAATGTAAGATTGTTATTATTTAATACCTTCTGTTTCCAGTATATTTCTTCAATCACCGGTGTTTCTACATACAAGTTTTGGGAAAATGTTGTTTCCTAATCTCAAGCCCTATTAGAACATTTCTCACAGATTTTCTCTAATAGCTACGTAAATTCTCTTGTTTACACAATCTCCACATAGCATAGGCTCAAACAAAGTCATTCTTTAACATTGCTGGGAATGCGTTTGGGGATTGGGATTTAGGTTCAGTCTCAGCTGTCGCAATGTACACACAGCATGAACTAAGAGGGATTTGTTTCCATATGTTAGTAGCCTAAGTCAAGCTGAACGATTCATTCACACATTCCCAAATGAGCCCGTACTGTATTCCCAAGCTGCCTACTGGCGAAGGATTTTCAACATGTGAAACTATGATAAGATAAAAAAGTGTTGTAAAAGCTGTTCTTTGCCCAAAAAGAGCCTCAGTATAACTGTCGACGAAAGCCATACTTAAGCACAGTCTCAGCCCCCTCTGAATGAATAAGGGTTCCCCCAAAATCCCAATATATGCTGATGACATTAAACTGTACGTTGCTCTCATAGACTGCTTCTGACACAGACGCCAGACTTGGGGAAATCCACATTCTCTGTTACTCTGAGACACCACATCAAGGATTTTGCTCTCCCAAAGCACAGTCACATGCCTGGGATGTAGGGAGCTTTAGAGGGGGGGTGGTGGTGGTACTGAAGGAGGTGGAGGTGGTGGAGAGGGCGAACAAGTCATTCACAGGGAGATTAGAATGGAGAACGAGAGAGAGAAAAATGGAAAAACAGTGTGTGTGTGTGTGTGTGTGTGTGTGTGTGTGTGTGTGTGTGTGTGTGTGTGTGTGTGTGTGTGTGTGTGTGTGTGTGTGTGTGTGTGTGTGTGTGTGTGTGTGTGTGTGTGTGTGTGTAGAGGGAGAGGGAGAGAGAGAGAGGGAGATGAAGAGAGAGGGAGATGAAGAGGACATGAGAGAGGGGGATTATTGAGCGAAGTGGCAGTGAGCGAGACATGGAGGAAAAGCCACACAGAGGACAGAAAGATGGAGCGAGGGAGGTGGAAAATCTCTCATCTCTCAAAATTAATTAGCGAACACAGTAGTCTGTTCCCCGTTAATGCCCCTTCTAAAGCGGTTTCACGGTCGGGGGAAATGAGAACAGTCAACACTTGTGGCCCTATCGGATATTGACAGGAAAAAAGATTCCCTCAAAAGCGTTGCATTGAACCATGAGCTAATTGAAGCTAATTTCACCTATTTGGCCGGGCTAATCCCACGGCTAACGAGGAAATTTCACTTTAATTAAGCAGAAGAGACGAAAAAATAAGTCATATCCATTTTGTGTGCTCATGCCACGCGAGCCGTCTACCAAAATAAATCAAAGGTCTTAATGAGCTAATTACAGCTGAGTGGTTGGGCCATAATTGTTAGTGAGCGAAGAGGAGTTGGAGAGTGCCTTTAGCATCTCATACACACATCTCATTCGTACGCTATTCCTCCCCCCTTCACTCCCCCCCTATCCCCCCTGAAGGCCCAGGCCTTCCTGTAGCTCCAGGAGAACAAACAGAGAGAGATGGGGAGGAGGAGGATGGAAAGAGATAACAGACAAAAGAGACCGTTTGGTGGAGAAACACTCAGAAGTGTCAACAGCGCAGAAAACGGTAAAACAAGAAAAAAATGATAATTAGAAACCTTCGAATGGACACAGGAAAGAAAAGAGATTAAGAATGGTAGATGAATGATAAGCAGACGTTTTGGGAGCTGAAGGGATGAGAGTGAGGGGGTAGGCGATTAAGAAGAGCTAAGATTAAAATGAGCTCTTTGAGGAAGGTTTGAGGGTTTATTTGGGCGGCGGTGGTGGTGGGGGTGGGGGCGGTGTGGGCTCTGGTGAATATATATAAAGTTGTACTTTTTGCGCAACGGAAGCAATTATGGAGGTGCTTCAGTGCTTTGCGGCATGTGATCAGACAAAGATAGGAAAGAGGCTGAGGAGGAACAGAAGTGTGAACGTGACTGTGCGTGAGAGACGCGTGACTGAGTGAGAGTCTGTGACTGAGTGAGAGACAGTGAGCCACACAGAGACAAGAAAAACCTTTCAGCTAAAACTAAGAGGGAAAGGACTGGTGGAAGGAGATAGACAGGTAGAGGGAAACACTGTTCTTTTAGATACTCTTATCCACAGTTAATGCAATAGAGAGATAGGAGAACAGATGAGGAGAGACAGAGGGTGAGAGAGCAAGAGAGAGAGAGAAAGACAGCGAGAGAGAGATACAGGGACGGAGGGAGAAAGTGAGACGGAGGGAGAAAGAGAGGGACAGGTGACAGAGAAAGACAGAGAGAGAAAGAACGGCGTGCCCACATTGGTCAGTGAAGTCAAACTTTCCCCTTAATACTAATCTCGAGGGGGGGGGTGTGCCCTCAGTGGTTTGTCAGGCGAGGCTCAGCAGCGGACAGCTACTGCTATCCCATAATTAATCTCTAACCTTGGCAGAATGGATTCGTCAGAATGCAAACTCAGTGGCCTGCTCACTCCTTCCGTCTCTCCCTCTCTCCCTCTCCCCCTCTCCCCCTCTCCCCCTGTCCCTCTCTCCGTCTCTCTCCTCGCCGGGCGGGGCCGGGGAGATGTCTGCCTGATGAGCAGACGTGACCGCCCGACCCCGCTGATAAAGGGTGAAGGTTGGGGCGGCCGCTGATTGCGAATCCTCCCAACGTCCCCGTTCCTCTTTCATCGGGAAAACCCCGGAAAATACCAAGACCAAACTGTCATTATAGCTCCTGGCCCCCCATTGTCTCTGACTGTGAGGCTCCTCCGGTGAGAAAAGTAATGACCGTCATTAATCTGCGATGGAAACGACTCGCAGAGAGAGGGTCCCTCCTTTCTTAAACACCCCCCTTCGGCCGGAACTCAGAAGAACCCCTTCTTTTGTTATACCTGTGGAGCTGGGATGAGTACGGGGGAGGGGGGGATGCCGTCACCAGGGATAAGCAGAGGGGGTGGAAAGGCCCTGGCGATATCTTGGGTCTCGGTGAGCTAATGCTAACGATTAATCACATCCCACTCCAGGCGGTGAGTTAAAGAGCTCCCGTCTCCACGCCGGCCTAATCACCGGGGGGGGGG
>OLKM01000809.1:169155-174155 GCA_900291075.1 Melanogrammus aeglefinus
TCCTCTCTTCCCTCTCTCTCCTCTCTCTCTCTCTCTCCTCTCTCTCTCTCTTCTCTCTCTCTCTCTTCTTCTCTTCCTCTCTCTCGTCTCCTCTTCCTTTCTTCTCTTTCTCTCTCTCTCTCAGTCTCTCTCTCTCCTCTCTCCCTCTCTTCCTCTCTCTCTCTCTCTCCTCTCTTTCTGTCTCTCTCCTCTCTCTCTCTCTCTCTCTCTCTCTCTCTCTCTCTCTCTCTCTCTCTCTCACAATGTGTCGCTGTTAAAATATTTATCGTCTCTCTCCCACCGCCTCGCTCCGACCCTCGCTGCTTTCTCATTCCGTCTTTCTCTGTCTTGCCGGCTGGTGAAGTTGTCTTTCTGCTCTTTGTCTGTTTATCTCTGGCTCAGTCCCTCTCTCTCTCTCCCTCTCTTACTCCCTCTCGCCCTCTAACCAGCAATCAACTGAATTACCATTAGAATTTCGATCTGGAGATTCACCCAGACACACACAAAATCACACATGCCCACACAGACACACACGCACACAACCACACACACTTGCCCATACACACACTCAAGCCTGCCCATACACACACAGACACACACACACACACACACAAACAAACACACAAAGACCCACACACAAACAGGCACACACACATACACACGCCCACGCGCCGACATGCCCCCCCCCCCCCCACACACACCACACACTCATGCCCACATGCCCACACACACTCTCCCTCTCTTAGCCTTCACCAAGAGTTTCCTTCTACCAAAATAAAATTTTAAAGAGAAATATGGCCAAATCATCCCACCAGGTAGAAACACCTCCAGACATTGAAATCAAAAGATTGATTCATTTAATTACTTCAGTTCATTTATGGAACAGCTCCTCTTCAAATAGTCGGATTCAAAGCTATCATCCTAGGGTGAAGAAACAAGATTTCAGTGCCGAAAAAATTCTTTCAATGAGTGCATGATATGTGAGAAGGCACAGTTTAAACCACAGATCACATCTAAAGGTCCTCCTTATCCAGCCTGATTCAAGCAACACTGACAGAGATCCTGCATGGCCCTCACTTCTCCTCATTAATCTCAGCCTGCCATTATAAAACACATAAGCCCCCCCACAAACAGTACTCATAAATATCTCTGACATGTCTTGCACTCACTTGGTATACATGAACTATACGCGGTTATGTGATTGCTATTAAACATTTAGGGAAAATGATTAATACATAAATACATAAATATGGCAATGTGTGATTTTCTGCTGGAGAGAGTCTTGAGACCCCCCCCCCCCAAGAGAAATATTTAATATGATGTCAGGGTCTTATTCCCCGCAGACTGCAGACTTTCAAATGAATGTTCTGCTCCACGTCACCAGGGCTCAAGGCCAACCCAGCTGCCCCAGTCAAACTGGGAGCCCGTAAGAGAGAGAGAGACCAAGAGACATAGACAAAGACTGAGACAGACAGAGGGAGAGAGAGAGGGAGACCGGCAGAGAGAGAGAGAGACCGAGAGACATAGACAAAGACTGAGACAGACAGAGGGAGAGAGAGAGGGAGACCGAGAGAGAGAGAGAGAGAGAGAGAGAGAGAGAGGAGAGAGAGAGAGAGAGAGAGAGAGAGAGAGAGAGAGAGAGAGAGAGAGAGAGAGAGAGAGGGGGAGACCGAGAGAGAGAGACAGACCGAGAGACATAGACAAAGACCTAGAGACAGACAGAGAGTAAGAGAGAGAGGGAGACCAGCAGAGTGTAAGCGAGAGCGAATTACAGAGACAGAGAGATCGAAAGAGAGAGATATTGACAGAGAGAGAGAGAGAGCATGACAGACAGAGAGTAAGAGAAGAGAGAGAGAGCTTGAGAGGGAGAGGGGGGCGTTTCAGATTGAAATAGCACCTAATTGCATCGCATTGTGTGTCTCAGTGTGCTGTCTAGTCGGCCCTGACTCACTAGTCAAGCAGTATTGGGTTAAATTGAGGGGCCCTAATTCACTAATAATACCTTAATTACACGCACGTGGCTCCACGTCCGGTGAAATTGTTTATGTTTGAGGCTCACATTCTGTTACTGAAGCATCTTTTCTTTAACGGACACAGAAAATGGAGAATTAGCAACGGAAAATTAGTAACGGAGAATTAGAAAGTAATTAACTGTTTTCTTTTGCAATCCAAATGAATCAAGAATCAAATTAAAGAACGGTAGATTAGTTCAGTACAGAGAGAGAGATAGAGAGAAAACGCATTATGGGATATGGGATACATGCGACGGGTATATAATGTTTTGATACCTTAACATGTGAAAGGCATAATTAGACTTAGAGAGAGCTAAATCCCTGCCTCTGGCTATACAAGATTGGATGAATAACAAAGACTGAAGGAAAATAGGACTGTTCACATGCATGACAGTGTGTCTGTGTGTGTGTTTGTGTGTGTGTGTGTGTGTGTGTGTGTGTGTGTGTGTGTGTGTGTGTGTGTGTGTGTGTGTGTGTGTGTGTGTGTGTGTGTGTGTGTGTGTGTATGTGTGTCTATGTGTGTGTGTTGGTATGTCTGTGTGTGTGTGTATATGTGTGCGTGAGGCTGTGTGTGTGTGTACTGTGTACGTTGATGTGTGTGTTTGTTGGTGTGCATGTGTGCGGGGGGGGTGTATGTGTGTGTGTGTGTGTGTGTGTGTGTGTGTGTGTGTGTGTGTGTGGAGATGTGTGTGAGTCTGTCCCATGACAAACTCCACAGTGCTTTTTGGAAACAAAGCAAATGTTACAGTGGGGGGGGCACAGGGGCCGGAGATAAAAGAGGGGGGGTTATCAGAAATGTGCACGTCTGTTTTTCAAGCGTGTGCGCTACATGTCTTTTGGCCTCTCCGTCTGTCACTATCTTTCCGTGTGTGTTGTGTGTGTGTCTGTGTACGTGTAGGCTCCTGTGCATGCACGTGTGTCTCTGTGTATGTCTCCTCTCTCAGTATGTGTGTGTGTGTGTGTGTGTGTGTGTGTGTGTGTGTGTGTGTGTGTGTGTGTGTGTGTGTGTGTGTGTGTGTGTGTGTGTGTGTGTGTGTGTGTGTGTGTGTGTGTGTGTGCCTGTGCATGTCCATGTGTGTGTCTGTGGCTGCGTGCACGCGTATGTGTGTTTATCTGTGTGTGTGTGCGTCTATAAAGGGGAGGTTTTCGGGAAAAGATTATAATCCACCAACTCCAGCACTGTGTGTTTCTAGTGTGTGCGTCTGTGCACGTGCGTGCGTGTATCTACCCGTCCGTGCGTGTGTGTGTGTGCGTGTGTGTTCAGGAGGACAGCCCATCGCCTGCCGGCGGTAATGAGGGGGTCCTTTCCTACCTTGGCCAAGTGGGAGTTGATCCATTTGGTGAAGGTCCTCTTCTGCACCGCCTCCTGCTCTTCTGAAAGCAGAGAGCAGATAATGAGCGTCGACCGTGAGCCATTAGCGACACGAAGACACTAACGACCGACGCCACATGACGACACGTTGAGGCCGCTGTGAGTGCTTCCCCTGCTCCTCATTATCGGCTGCAGGACGATTGTCTACTCTGAGGGCAGGAAGTGGACCACAAGGGCCACTGATGGCCCCTCAGAACCTGGAACCTTCTTAATCACTCCGTTCAAGCCCTCCCCCACCCCCACCACCCAACCCCAAGTAGGCTGCATGGGCCGCGTACATCTAGGGGCCCGGAACGTGAGCTGGCTCCTCACTCAGACTCTTGAACGCCATGCCAACAGCGTGAGGCACAGATGCACCTGATTATCATCATCATTCCATCATATCATCAGTCGTACTCGTACCCTTCAGCCACTCCATTGGAAATCCTTGTGAACTCTCCTACACCTGCATATTCCTTCCCTAATCGTTCTCGGCGGTACTTTACAACAAAAAGAGACTCTTGACATTTGCGTATGACTCTGTTATAACTCCACAACCCCCCCGGCCTCCAGCGACGGCCTTTCAGAGGCAGACGGAGAGAAAATGAAGGTCGCTCGTGGCTCAGAGGTTTTCATTAGTCGTCCATGTGTCGGCGGATTGTCCCTGTGCAGTGATGGCATCCCATGGTGCAATGATCGCATCCCGTCACGTCCCACTGACGCTGTCCCGGGCTCCGGTGTGTTCAGGGGCAGGGCTGATGGACGCCCCTTGATGTCTCTGCAGCGATAGGGTCTGTTTACCAAAGGCCTGATCGATACCTCGGACGACTGGCCACCCCGTCCGCCCTGAAAGACCACTTAACCCAGACGAGAGGCCAGGCGTAACTCACCTGCTCTGCCCTCGCAAACGTGCACTAACGTGGATATTTATAGATACTCATAGCCCGAAAGGACCATTGATTGTTGATGCTTTGCGTTTCTCTCTGCTGAACAAACGTATCCGTTTATGAAAGGGGTTCAGCCATGTCGTTAATCAGCCTTACACCAGATTAACACTCTGACAGTGTTACACCCTTTTTTATTTCAGTAACCGCTGTTATGCTCCTGCAAAAAGAGAAAACACAACTGGCTGTACGTGGTGACACGCCTTGTCCCGTTCACCTGACCAACAAGGAAGGAAGGAAGGAAGGAAGGAAGGAAGGAAGGAAGGAAGGAAGGAAGGAAGGAAGGAAGGAAGGAAGGAAGGAAGGAAGGAAGGAAGGAAGGAAGGAAAGAAGGAAGGAAGGAAGGAGAGAGTAAGAGAGACAGACAGAGAGTAACAGAGGGAGAGAGTAACAGAGAGAGAGAGAGAACGAGAGAGAGAACGAGAGAGAGATCGAGAGAGAGAACGAGGGAGACAGAGAGAGGGAACAAGACAGAGAGAGACGGCTCCGGTAAAAACCGAAAACACAACTCGCTGTATGTTATGACACCGTCACGTTGACGTGAAACCAAACCAACGCGCGGTACACGACGCCTCCGGCTCTGACACAACGTTTCCCTGACGCGGCGCTGCCCGGGATCTGCTCTCGTCTGCGGTGGCGGCCGCGCATGACGCCGTCTTTTCACCGCTTCTCTTTTTTCAGCCAGACTGCGGCAGCCGGCGGTACCCTTGAGCT
>OLKM01000809.1:179155-219010 GCA_900291075.1 Melanogrammus aeglefinus
ACTCAACATGTCTCCACACACACACACACACACACACACACACATTCACCAACACACACATGCACACACACACACACACACACACACACACACACACACACACACACACACACACACACACACACACACACGTCTCACGCACACACAAGTATGGCCATACTTGTCCATTTTCTCCCCAGATTGGGACAATGTGCAGGAATTGCCCGACTTTGTGGAACACTCTATCTCTCTCCCTCTCTCTCTCTCTCCCGCTCTCTCTCTCGTCCTCTCCCCTCCGTCTCCCCCCCTCCCCCCCCCATCCCTGTAGATAGCGTGTGTGCTCCTGAACACACTCAGCGCTGTCTGAGCAGCCTGCAGGGTGGCAGACTGCATGGCTGGCAGAGCCGCCGCCGTTTGATTGGCTCCTGTACTGTTCAGGGCTCAAAGGAATCATCCCTTTCTTTTGTCTCTAATCTTTTCATTTCATCTCACCTCCAAACAGTCTGTCCGGGACCGTGCCTCTCTCAGTGCATTCTCCAGCCCCTCACCGGGGGCGAGACAGTCGACAGAACACACCAGAACACCAGAGAGGATTCAACTCCCGTCGCTGATGGTGCTGCCGGCTCCGTTCCATGGTGTGTTTAGAGTCTGTGGGGAGCTTGTACTATGACTACAGCAGACAGTTTGGAACGCACCCCGTGAGCGCGGCCCCGCCTCCACTTCATGTGTTTTCACCGAGTGCGTTCGGTCTCTGGTGTGGATCAATATACCGCTCATAACAACACACACACACACATGCACACACATGCATCACACACACACACACGGGTAAAGAACGGACACACACACACACACACACACACACACACACACACACACACACACACACACACACACACACACACACACACACACACACACACACACACACACACACACACACACACACACACACACACACACACACACACAGGTATAGCACGGACAAATACTCACGCACACACATGCAAAATATAGCATACACACAAAAAAACATGCACACATAGCACGGACACACACACACACACACGGATGCACACAGACAAAAACAGGAAACTGCATATTAACACACAAAACAGATCCAAAAAGACAGTACATTTGTGCCAGGCAATACCCCGGCCTCCTCTGTGGAATCACATCCAGCGACGGCGTTATGAAAAAGCAATATTCCTGTTCAGTGCATTGGTGGCCACCGCATCCGTTTTAAAGGAGAAAGACCCATTTATCACACGTGTGATTTAGCCTATTTTAGCCGGGAGCATAAGAGATTTTAATTATGAAAGCCATCAATAACCGATGGCAGCTGTCCTGTGCTATCAGTCTGCTGATAATCACATCCTGGCACCTCACCCCATTAGCCCTGATAGCTCCTAACAGACCATAGGCAGCGTGCAGGGAGAATTCAGGGGACCTTTTCAAAGTAAGGGCGCATGGCAACGTTTAGGTGTACAGCTGTGTTTGTGTCAATGTTTCGGGAGTGTGTCTGTGTGTGTCTGTGTGTGGACGATTAGCAAGAGGGTGTGAGTTCAACAACATATTCATGCGGCCCAAATTTGTGACCCTCTTTGAATTTCTTTCAACTCTATTCACCCGCTGAACAAATCATTTTCCCAAAAAGGTCAAATAAAATACTTTGAGATCACCTTCATGGATACTAGCCTTTACACTCTCGTCAGATTACTTCATGATTACGTCCCAGCGTTAGAGGAGTCTAATACGAATAGCAAGCAACACCAATCTTCTCGCTCTGATGAATAGTCCCAGAAATAAAACATTAACTTTTTCAGTAATGGACATGTGACTGGAGTTCATCAAGTTCACCTCACCAGAAATCTGGGAACACGGAAAGACGGCTCTATGATGTACTGCTTTCCTCAATAACTCGTGAAACAGCTTCATAACGTTCTCCACAATAACTCCTCAAACAGCTCCACGGTGTACTGTTCTCCACAATAACTCGTGAAACAGCCCCACGATGTTCTCCTCAATAACTCCTCAAACAGCTCCATGATGTACGGTTCTGCGTAGGCAATGCAACATAAGGGAGTACATTACACAAAGACGATGAATAATCGTGCGTTCACACCGTGAATAATTCACTGTGGTGCTTGCCTGGATGGACACACAATCGCTGAGTCTGTTTCATCGCAACAAGTCGATGGGAAACAGACGAAGGTTTGCAGCGCTCTCCATGGTGCCGAACACCTTACCCCCCCCCCCCCCCCCTATCAATGTACATTGAATGGAAAGGAACAGTGAAGGACTACGCAACAGGGATGCTGAATGGACAGGCGCCTTCAAGGCTGAAGGCTTGATCTGCAAATACTGCACAGTACTGTGTGTTTATTTGTGTGTATGTGTCCACTGTCAGCAGCACTGTGTGTGTGTGTGTGTGTGTGTGTGTGTGTGTGTGTGTGTGTGTGTGTGTGTGTGTGTGTGTGTGTGTGTGTGTGTGTGTGTGTGTGTGTGTGTGTGTGTGTGTGTGTGTGTGTGTGTTGTGTGTTGTGTGTGTGTGTGTGTAGCTCTGTATGTGATTGTGTGTCTATTTGTTCGTACCGCAATAGAAAACCCAAGCCTCTCTCCCTCTCACCCTCTCTCTTTCTCTTTCCTTGTTCTATCCCTCTCTCCATCTCTCTCTGTCTGGCGGACAGCACACATAGTCAAATAACATCAGAAGCAGGAATAAAGCAGAGACTGCATTGCAGTATTGTGAAAGGAAATCTATGGATTGCGTTGTAATCTGAGCTGAAATCCATGTTGAGGCCGTGGTAGGGTGGAAGGTTGGTTTTTTAATTGTAGTTCTTTGTAGGCAGGGAGAGAAGGAGATAAAGAGAGACAGAGAGACAGAGAGACAGAGAAGGAGATAAAGAGAGACAGAGAGGCAGAGAGACAGAGAGACAGAGAGACAAGAGAAGGAGAGAGAGA
Source organism: Melanogrammus aeglefinus (assembly GCA_900291075.1). Classification (NCBI taxonomy): domain Eukaryota; kingdom Metazoa; phylum Chordata; class Actinopteri; order Gadiformes; family Gadidae; genus Melanogrammus; species Melanogrammus aeglefinus. Next base: position 182,099 of record OLKM01000809.1, read on the forward strand.
GAGACAGAGAGAGAGAGACAGAGAGAGAGAGAAGAGAGAGAGAGAGAGAGAGAGAGAGAGAGAGAGAGAGAGAGAGAGAGAGAGAGAGAGAGAAGAGAGAGAGAGAGAGAGAGAGAGAGAGAGAGAGAGAGAGAGAGAGAGAGAGAGAGAAGGGGATAACAATCCCAGATGAGGAGTTGAACGGTTTAGGTAAAAACACCCCCAGACAAAATCAAAATAAGATACCGTGGCAATTCATGGGAGATGTTGAGCACACACAAACACACACACACACACACACACACACACACACACACACACACACACACACACACACACACACACACACACACACACACACACACACACACACACACACACACACACACACACACACACACACACACACACACACACACACACACACACACACACACAATACTAACACAGTGAGAAATCAACTGAGGCAGAGTAGAGACCCATCTTGACTATTTCCAGGGATGCACTAACAGACTCTCCTCTTCCTTGGGGCTACGTCGTTCAGAGGGGGGATGCCCAGGAGAGGGAGGAGAGGAGAGGAGAGGGAGGAGAGGGAGGAGAGGGAGGAGAGGCGGGGGGGAGGGGGGGGTTTAGAGATAGGGACTGGTACCTCTGCCGGCCAGGGGTCTCCGATGGACCCTCTGGCAAGAATCTGAATCTCTCTCCCTCTCTCTCACTCCCCCCCCCTCCCTCTCTCCCCCCTACCTCCCTCCCTCTGGTCCAGAGGATGGATGCGTGTCAGGAGCTCCGTGCACATACAGGTGCACCCAGAGGGTGGGGTGGGGGGAGGGTGGTTTGGGGGCTGCACCGTCCTCGAGGGCGGGGAGGGAAGAAGCTCTTTTCAGGCTTGAAAGGAAAAACAAACGGCATCCCGGAGGAGAAGGGGAACGGAAGAGGGAAGCGCAGCCCGCCTCGCAGACCTCCGCGACCCCTGAGGATGTTTGGGTTTGCCGTCTTCACGGTCCAGACTTCACCATTAGAGCGCCTGTGGAGGACGCAGTGCAGAGACACAGCACCCCCCGGTGGCCAGCCGAGTCATAACAACCACCACGACACATCGGCCTGGAGAGTGGAGGGGAGGGGAGAGACGGAGAGAGCGTGGAGAGAGGGTGGAGCTAGGGGGGGGGGGGGGGTGGGGCGCGGAGAGAGGGTGTAGCTAGGGGTGGTGGCGAAGGAGAGGGTGCAGGTGGAGAGGGTGTAGGTTAGACTGGTGGAGAAGGAGAGGGTGTAGGTTTGGTTTAGTCTATTAGGATCCCCATTAGCCATTGCACTTGGCAACAGCTACTCTTACTGGGGTCCACATTTTACAAGACACATTTTACAATAAATCAACAATACATGAAAACAGGATGAAGAAGAAAAGGGAACAGAAAAGGGGTGTAGGTATGACTGGTGGAGACGTAGAGCGTGTAGATGGAGAGGGTGTAGGTACGGGCCGTGAACATGGAGAGGGTGTAGCTACTAGCGGGTGGAGGTCCGGGGTTCCTCAGCGGAGAAGTGGGCTATTCGAGGCGGCCGCCGTGAGCCTCCCACCTCCCTGGAGGTCCTTTGACGCGCTCGGCCCGCCATCACTCCCCTCATCCCCTCATCCCCTCATCCCCTCATCCCCTCATCCTCTTGTCCACTGATGGCGCTCTTCATAAATTACCGCGGCGGTTATGAGCCGGGCCGATTCCTGCACGCAGCGCGCTCAAGGTTGCACTCTCCGCAATTCACTTAGAGCGAGAGCCACGCCGTTAATCTCATTGGTTCCCCTGAATGGTTTTAGTGTGAGGGAGATCTTTATGGAGACTTTCACAGAAATAAGAGAAATAGAACGGTCCAAGGAGTCATGTTTCGAATGATAAAGCAACGGGAATCAAACCATCGACCCGGGAGCGATTATGGGGTGACCTCTAGCCGCCGGTACAACCCAGCCTTCCCCTAGAGCCCTTAAGCAAGGTTTAATGAAGCTGTTTCTGTGGAACGGTGTGTAACTGTGAATAAGGAGGTTGTGAAAGCTTTAATGTGATAAATGGAAGTCTCTGTTGTTGAGGGAAACACACACATATGCACCAGTTCATGCACACGGACACACGCACCTAAAACCAATCTCGGTGCACTCAAAAACACACACACACAAATGCATGCACACACTAAGAGGCCACAACCACACAAACCCACTACAGACACCAACCGCACACACACGACACACACACACACACACAACACACACACACACATGCACACACACACACTTCCTGATTCAGAAGTGCATTTCACCAAGATTTACATGTCATAAATAGTTTCAGCTATTTAAACCCTTTTTACAGTAATTCACCATTCCCCACCCCCCCCCCACCCCCACCCGCACCACATTTACACCACCCTCTAAACCAGCCGCATAAGCAACGGAAGTCCATACACAGGGCCAATGGTGTAGCTAATTACATCTCCACCATAATGGCGCCCATCAAAGGGAGAGGGAGCGAGGCGAACAAGTCAGAGTGATTATGAAAACAAACCCGGTCTCCTCCTTTAGAGAACCGTCGCCTCTCGAGGAGCCAGCACCCTCTTTTCAGCTCGCAGATGGAGGAGGAAGCTCATTGTTGTTAACCCCACCCCCCCCACCACCACCGGTGAAACATCACTTAAGACTCAACCAAGCCAGCCCACACCTGCACCACTTCAGTGAAGGGGCTCAACATGAAAGTAGGAAGACGAGTATAAAAAAAAATATCATGGCAGATAAAACTTAACTTTTTCATCCATCAATTTCAAGAGCTTGATTTGAATAACTCGGTTCACTGATATCGCTGGTGAATTAATTAGCTTAAAAGAAGATCCCTTCCTCATCTTAAAAGGTTCCTGTGTCTTGAGTCGGGAGCTGGGGGGGCCGTCTTAATCAGCTAAGCTAATAAGCAGCATCTCGTCCCGGGAGAGGGGGGTCATACGAAGGCGCAGTAAGAGCATTAACAAAATTCAGTTGTGTGTTTTTTGTGTTTGTGTGCATGTGTGTGTGTGCGTGTGATCAATTATGCGAATGAATGTGTATCACATGGAATCACATAATCGACAAACACACACGACGCAATACACAAACACTGAAACGCACAAGCAGACGCAGACACACACACAGAAAGACAATTAAAGGCACAGTAATTTAGCCGGTTTAAATGGGTGTTTTATAGTCTTGTCTTCTTTGTTCACTTTCTGCTTGGCTGTGTTGAGTGGGTTGTGTGTGTGTGTGTGTGTGTGTGTGTGTGTGTGTGTGTGTGTGTGTGTGTGTGTGTGTGTGTGTGTGTGTGTGTGTGTGTGTGTGTGTGTGTGTGCATGTGTGTGTGTACTGTCTTTGCAGCCCTGTATGCCTGTGTTGTCTGCACAGTACTATATGTTTGTTTGTGTGTTTGTGTCTGCTGTCAGCAGGACTGTGGGTGTATGTTTGTGTGTATATGTGTGTGTGTACGTGTGTGTGGTGTGTGTTTGTGTGTATACCTTCTGTGCATTCCCATAAGTGTGTGTGTTCTCTGCACAGTACTGTATGTTTGTTTGTTTGTGTCTGCTGTCAGCAGCACTGTGTGTGTGTGTGTGTGTGTGTGTGTGTGTGTGTGTGTGTGTGTGTGTGTGTGTGTGTGTGTGTGTGTGTGTGTGTGTGTGTGTGCATGTGTGCGTGTGCGTGTGTGTGTGTGTGTGCATTTGCTTATCGTCTGTGCAGCTCTGTATGCGATTTTGTGTGTGTGTGTGCCATCAGCAGCACTATACGCGTGTGTGCTTGTGCGCATGGGTGTGTGTGCTTGTTGTTTGGTGCAGCAGTGGGTCAGACAGTCTAAGCTCTTTATCCCGGTTCAGCCGGCCACCACACAGCCCGGTGAGGACCCAAAGTATTGGCGTCAGCACAGTAAATAAATCACTGCACTGGGAGCCGGTGTTCACCTCTGCAGCCACCATTCTTTAGTCCAAAATATCGGAGCGGAACCTAGGCCAACATAATACGACACATTCTACCTATCAGATTCTACCCCGGCCGGAATGCATTCCCCTGCGCTGGCTCACAAATGAATCATGCATTTATTCATGACATCCCCATTCAGACCCTCTGTGCTGCATGTTTATGCTGAGTTCAGTGGTCCACGCTGTCCGTTATCACAAAGGAGACGAGGATTCACTAGAATGGGTCTCGCATCTGGGTGATATTGTCCTCCGAAAGTTGGTCCGATTTCTCAGAGCTCAAGGCAGTTTTATGAGCGACCGGGGTTGTTTGTGGATTATGAAGTAGGTACATCGACACATGTGTGTGTGTGTTTGTGTGCGTGCACGCGCACGTGCACGTGCACGCACACAAACACACACACACATGCATGCACAGGCACACACATAGATACAATTTAATTTCAAAATCGTCAAATTTTATAAAACAGACTATAAGACTATAGATTAATATTATATATAAATATATTTTTGTGTTATTCTTATAAAATACCAGCCAATGATATATCATCAAAGCGGGACTATGAATCCACTTTCAGTCAAGTAACAAACAAGAAGAGCAATCAGAACATAGAGAATCAATTACAACGTCCAATCAGGCGAGGGTTTAAAAGAACCGTCCCCCTCTTCCCCTTCCACTCGCCCATGAAGGCGATGACACCCAAAAAAACCCTTTGACCTTCCCCTCCAGAACCTGGAGTTGCTAAAACAGACGTCCAGAGGTCATCAGCCCCGTTATCGCCGCTGGACAGAGAGAAGGACGAGGGGGGGGGGCAGGACACGCATGACGCGTCGTGAAGAGATAACGTTGTTCTAGCTGGAGGTATCAGAGGCCCGGCGCTGAATGGTGTCTACAGGGTCTGGGTCCACGTCTGAGGGGGGCATTGTTCTGCACCTCCATCAGAAGCTCTATCTGGAACTCCCATCAGACACACAGTGGGAGCGTCTTCTGTAAGGTGAGCAGTCACCGTGCGGGGATAACCAGTCGAGCCCCGATGACCTTTCGACTGCAGACACACGGGTACCAAACACAGACTAGACTGCAAACGCAAGGGACGCACACTGAAGGACACCTACGAACCACTCTGACTTCTTCCAGTGTAGTGGTTTAATCTCACCCTACGTTGCTATCTTTTCTTCTGATTCAACAGTACATCACAAACAAAAGTGTCAACCTTTGAAAGTGAGGGCTCGAGTGGAGTGTCTCTGAGTGACTGACAGAGGCCCCCCCACCCACTATTGTGTGGGTGGAGCCCCTAGTGCCTTTTTCCACCTGTCATGTGTCACTCAGACCCACTCTGATTGGCAGCTGGAACGAGATTAGGCTCTGATCTGTGATAAGAGCTGCCACTAAGAAGACCCACAAACACGGCCTAATCTAATTGTGTGTTTGTGCGTGTACGCCAGACAGAGTCTGTTTCTGTCTGTGTATGTTTTTAAGTTGCTGGCTGTTCATGCCTCGTACACACACACACACACACACACACACACACACACACACACACACACACACACACACACACACACACACACACACACACACACACACACACACACACACACACACACACACACACACACACACACACACACACACCGTTTTAACCAGCCTAATATCTTGTATCCGACTCTCCCACAGGGAACCAATGACACAGGCGCCTGGCTGTCGCGCTGCAGTAGCCATGGCAACGAGTCATCAACACAACCCAAGCAGGCTGGGAGACCAGGCAAACCGAAATGAAAAGCACCACCCCCCCCCCCCCCCATGCCCCCGGTGGGTGGGGTCGCACAGCTGGAAGGGTTTGGGTGGAGTGATGGCCAAACCTTGAGGATGAGCCACACCTTGAGGGTGGGGCCCACCTTGAGGACGGGCCCCACCTTGAGGACGGGCCCCACCTTGAGGGCTGCAGGGTGTGAGCAGCCACTCCCTGTGTGTGGAGCTGCTCCACTAAACTGCTGACTTCAGACACCCGGATGCGGCCGCGGCGCAAAAGATGCTGCCCAGCTATTTTTAAACACTCAGTGTGTGAGTGCTGCGATGCGTGCGCACGGCTAACTGCGTGAGTGCATGTGCACGTGTCAGGGGGTGGGTACATGCATGTGTGCCTGCTTGCTTGTTTGTGTGCATCTTTGTGTGTGTGTCTGTCTATGTGTGTGTGTGCATATGTGTGTGTGTGCTCGTGTATGCCTGTGTGTGTGTGTGTGTGTGTGTGTGTGTGTGTGTGTGTGTGTGTGTGTGTGTGTGTGTGTGTGTGTGTGTGTGTGTGTGTGTGTGTGTGTGTGTGTGTGTGTGCCTGTGTGATGTCCATGAACACGTGTGTGTGTGATCGTTAGTGTCCCTGATCTGCATGTCTGCGCGCGTGTGTGTGTGTGTGCCTGTGTGATGTCCATGAACGCGTGTGTGTGTGTGATCGTGAGTGTCCCTGATCTGCATGTCTGTGTGTCTGCGTGTGTGTGTGTGTGTGTGTGTGTGTGCATGCGTGCACAGCGTCCCAAGCCAGCGAGGATAAATGGGGGTTGTCAGGAGCCTGGCACGGTCAAGGTGACCGTCTGCCGGGGCCCTATCCGGCGGAGGAGGGCCGCAACGTCGCCCCTGGCAACAGGATGTCGTGCTGGCGCCGTGCCAACCGGAGGAGCTGTGCCAGTTCCAGCGGACAACAGGAACCCAAAATAAACTATTATTAGGTCTCCTTCTCTCCTGTCCTCATTCTGATCAACAATGCACCGACTGACCCGGCACTGGGGTCTCCGCCTCCTGGTGTAGCCAATCACGACGCAGAGCATTGTGGCCGCACTCTCGCGCTCTCTCGCTCACGCCCCCCCGAGGGAGTGAAGGAGTTGATGGAGTGAACGCTAACCGGCAGGTGGTCCGTGGCGGGCGCGCCCACGCGCGCCTGCCACGCAGGTAGGCGTTCTCGCGGAGGCTAACGCGCGCCCACGCGCGTTAGCCTCCGCGAGAACGCCTACCTGTGAGCTAAACAGACAGCTGCACCCAGAGGTGTCACCGAGGAGGGAAAACGCTGACGCCGTCTGCGCGCCCATGCGCGTCGCCGCACGCCATCGTGGGCCCACGCACGCCACCGCGTAGAGCGGGGAACAGGTGAGGCGCGGTGGATTGAGAAATAAACAAGAAAACGTGGGGATTGTTATTTTGGCTCTTCTTTCCCCTCGTTAATGACAAACAACAAAGAGGCAAGAAATAAAAGCGGCGCATATGGAGGAGAGGGAGGGCGTTCAAAGCAGGGCCGTGGCTGCCCACCATATGGTGCCACTAATTACTGTTTGTCGTTGCCACGGAGAGCCCCCCCCCCCAAAAAAAGAGAAAGGCTTGAAGAGAGACGGGAAAAGACAGTCCAGAAAAAAAAATTGAAGTTTTTCATTGTTTTGATTTTTGTTGTTGAGTTGTGTTGTTGTTGTTGGTTTAACACGATTGTCATCGCAGCCTGAAAAGGAATCGATTCTCTCTTGTGGTCTCAAGGGGTTCCTGAGAAATTGCTGCTCAAACGAGGACAGCAATAAAGGAGTATTTATCCCTCAACGCTTTTTGTTACCTTAATGTGTGTTTGAAGACGAAAACGAATTGAGTTTGATGTAATTCTGTAATTACTTTTCTTTTTTCCATTCATCTCGGGATTGGATGCGATAAATTAGATTTTAATCCATTTCCCTTCCCCAGATCCATATATAGAGCGGCCCTGATGAAGGTGTATCTAGTCCAGACAGGCTGGCCGAGAGTTTCTCCCCCCCCCCCCTGGCTCCAAGCTCGACGGGGAGACAATACGAAGAGACTGCTTCATTGATTCTTATATATAAAGAGAGCTCACTCAGAAGGTCGACCCCATGACCCCGCCCCTAGCAACGCCCCTAGCGGCAAACGCCGGAGACAGGAATCCATTTTATGTTCCCCTTGGTAAAAACACTTTCTTTCAGGGGAACTATGACACAAGGGCTCTTGTGTCATAATTGTGTGTCTGCCCTGGGGGCCGTCAGATATAATATCATGTAGACATGAGACGCCCCACCCCACCCCTCACAGGCAGAGAGAGGAGATTCATAATTAAAGAAAATAAAATATTTAGATACATTAACAGGGGCAAACGGCATGAATTATAACCATTAAGATCTATTATATTAAACAAGGGGCTGTTTTAACTACACAAAACTCGCTTGTCCGTTGCGTTCCTTCGACACAAAAGATATATTTTTACTGATGATACAAAAAGCCAGCATTTCCCCTGATAGCCTGCACTATGAAACCATCCATTCAAACACTTTTATTTAACCCTGCAGTAAACCTCTCCCTTCAGTGTGTGATGACACATTAAAAACGCTAAGCTGTAGCAGAGTCCGCTAGCCGAGTTATCACCTCCTCCTCCCACACCTGCAGACGGGGACGCAGCCAGCAGCCATGCGGCCGGCCGGTGACGCAGTCCCACTCCTCACGGACACAAACTGCCAGCTCAGAAGCCACTACGGGAGCAGCCATATTGGATCCTGGCTTCCGTACCACCTGACTTCCCGGTTCTGTTAATCCAGATCTCATAGAGCAGAGGGAGAGGGAGAGGGAGAGGGAGAGGGAGAGGGAGAGGGAGAGGGAGAGGGAGAGGGAGAGGGAGAGGAGAGAGAGGAGAGGGAAGAGGAGAAGGTAGAGGGAGAGGGAGAGGGGAGAGGGAGAGGGAGAGGGAGAGGGGAGGGAGAGGAGAGAGGAGAGAGGAGAGAGAGAAGTAAGAGGGAGGAGGGAGAGGGAGAGGGAGAGGAGAGGGAGAGGGAGAAGTAGAGGGAGAAGTAAGAGGGAGAGGGAGAGGGAGAGGGAGAGGGAGAGGGAGAGGGAGAGGGAGAAGGAGAGGGAGAGGGAGAGAGTTCTCCGACACAGACCAGAGAGCCGAGCTCGCTCCAGACTGAACATGACGCAGAGCTGTGCAGATATGTCTGATGTGGAGGTACTACTGCACACAGGTGATTCCCACATGAAACCAGGGGAGGCGAATCCTCTCACTATTAGTCAAATACTATGAGCATAAGCATACACATACACACGTATATATCATATCATCAATGCTTATGGCGTGTTGATTACACGCCATAACGTTATTGATACAGAACTATACATGCGTTAAGTAAACAGCTGCAATTGTTTTTTAACATTTGGAGCGTATTGGTATACACTGTAAGCTTACATGCATGTATATATCACTAATGCTTACAGTGCTATTGATACAGAACCATAAATGCGTTGGGTACACGGCAGTAATGGATTCAGTGCTCGGAGAGCGTCACGGTGAACGCTAAAGCCCGTAATGAGACAGCACACCGTGTCTGCTGTCAGCGCCGAGTTGAGAGGAGAGAATAGACTTCATCTCGTCAGCTCCTCTGCGGATTAGCCCAGCTCCCCCTCTCGACCCCGTCTACACACACACACCCACACACACTTGCAGACTGTCGTGCACGAATCCCACACCACTAACGCACACGCACACAGAGATATGTAAACTGACATGCGCACGTGGGATCACAGGCACACATGCACACACACACACGTGACAGCACACACACAAACACACAATCACACACACTTAAACACGACCAAAACTACAACAGATGTCCTGCAGCAGGAAGACTGCAGTGACTGGCCGATGACAGCGCCGCAACTTATAAGCACTGTTCACACACAGACGCACACTGTACACAACGGACACTGTACACACCATAACCAGTATCCATCCTACAGCCCTCGTACAACACTAACCCCTCGCACTAACGACAGCAGCAGCAGCAGCGACGTACCTCCGGAGCTCACAGGGACGCTCTGCTGAGTCATGCCCGGGGAGGAGAGCGTTGCCATGGTGTCGGTCAGGAGGGGGGGGGTGTCACCTGCAAGACCGCCGCATCCCGAGCAGTGTGGTCAACGAGTACACGAGTGCGTCTGCGATGGTGTGCGTCTGATTGTGCGCGTGTGCGTCTGATTGTGCGCGTATGCAAGTGTGATTATGGGTGTGTGCGGGTGAGTGTGACTGCGGGTGTGTGCGTCTGATTGCGGTCGCGTACAAGTGTGCAACAGCGAGTGTGTGCGTCTGAGGGGCGGGTGAGTGCGCGGGAGTGCGACGGCGGGTGCCTGCGAGCGCAGGGGGGAGTGAGTAAGCATTCTCCGCCTCACCTTGGAGCCTCTGCATCACGTCGGCGATAGCCCTGGCAGGGTGCCCGTAGCGGCGGGGAGACGCCATGCAGCCGCACAGAGGTCAGGATCCAGTCGCATCCGGGCTACCGGCAGATGCTCCTCTCTCCCCCTCTCTCCCCCTCTCTCCCCCACTCTCTCTCCCTCTCCGGCTATGACACACACAGCCAGACCGGGCTCTGGGGAGGTGTCTCCGCTGTGGTCGGCGGTCCCGTGGGTTTGACTTTGAAAATATCCTTGTGGAGACGGATCAGGCGGGTCCACAGTGCTGTGTGCTAACTCTGAGCAGGTCCAAGTTTTCCCTCTGGAGCTGCAGCGACAGCAGCCTGCGATCCTCCAAGTCCCTCCGGCCCCTCCCCTGATGAGGATGATGAGGGTTGATGATGATGAGGGTGTTGTAGCTTCGTCTCTGTGGTGGAAGCTGTAGACGTGCGCACCGGGCTCGTGAGCTGAGTGAATCGGCGGTACCTGTCCTCTCTCTCTCTCTCTCTCTCTCTCTCTCTCTCTCTCTCTCTCTCTCTCTCTCTCTCTCTCTCTCTCTCTCTCTCTCTCTCTCTCTCTCTCCCTCTCTCTCTCTTCTCTCTCTCTCTCTCTCTCTCTCTCTCTCTCTCTCTCTCTCTCTCTCTCTCTCTCTCTCTCTCTCTCTCTCTCTCTCTCTCTCTCTCTCTCAGCAGCCTCTGACTTCTGTACACTGTTCTGCATGTACTGCCACCTGCTGTCCAATCAAAGGGACTTTCTCTCCACTGCTACAGATGGATCAGCCAATGAGGCGCCTCGGTCAGTACTCCTATGGGGAATAGAAGATAAGTTATGGTTTGAGGTGTGTTTGTGTGTGTGTGTGTGTGTGTGTGTGTGTGTGTGTGTGTGTGTGTGTGTGTGTGTGTGTGTGTGTGTGTGTGTGTGTGTGTGTGTGTGTGTGTGTGTGTGTGTGTGTGTGTGTGTGTGTGTGTGTGTGTGTGTGTGTGTGTGTGTGTGTGTGTGTGTGTGTGTGTGTGCGTGTGTGTGCGTCTGTGTGTGTGTGCGTGTGTGTCTTTGTGTGTGTCTGTGTGTCCCCTGCTCTCACAAAGAGACCGACAGACAGACAGACAGATGAACTATCTCAACACAATCCCCCGGCCAGGAGAACCACCTCTCTCCGGTCAAACACGGAGCTCGGGCGGTGATGGTAACGTGTATGAAAGTGTATCGTCTGCCCTCTGCTAAGCCAATCACCGTGTTTGTTTTAAATGTACGTGTGGAAGCGCACCTTGCACTCTGTGTGTGGGATCTAATTACGCGAGTCCTTTCATCATCTAAGGGGAGCAGAGCCCGAGCCTTGTCCAGTCAAGGGGCGAGAGAGGAGACGTGGATATGAAACAGGATAGAAGATGATACATGATTATTTATCAGACTCGATTTTTCTCCATCTAGCAAACAAGATTGGAAGCACCAATCTTGTTTAGTCACACACACACGCACGCACGCACGCACGCACGCACGCACGCACGCACACACACACACACACACACACACACACACACACACACACACACACACACACACACACACACACACACACACACACACACACACACACACACACACACACACATACAGTACATACGTAATGTTTTGTGTAAACATATTACTCTGATTACTAAATGATCTAATCATGCAAATGCTTTGATTTCATGACTATGGACCAAAGCCATATCACAGTAAAAACACATTTCCACTTTCAATTATAGCTGTTTATGTATACCCGGAGAGTTGCTTGTAGGTAATGTGCAGGTCGTAATTAACCAAAAGGAAAATGTTACATGTTGATACGTGATTGCTTGTTGATGGCCTGTCAGCTTAAAGTCAAGGCTTCAAGCAATCCATTTTGTTTGAGTTCCACCAGTCGACACATTCAAGACATCGAAATCAGCATTTAAAATCCGCAAATGTATATTTTATAGTCTGGTCTTCACTGATAAGTTCCAGCCGGCCTCTGCCGCTTCATTCTCCCGCTGCATTACCGGTGGAATATAAAACGCGGTGGATGGATGGACGGCGCTCTGCTGTGTCGACGCTTTGCTGATGCCAACGTTTCTGCGCGGCTATAAGAGGTGACCTCTCTCCCTCTCTCTCGCTCTTACCCTCTCCCTCAATCTCTCTCTCTCTCTCTCTCTCTCTCTCTCTCTCTCTCCGCTCTCTATCTCCTCTCTCTCTCTCTCTCTCTCTCTATCTTCTCTCTCTCTCTCTCTCTCTCTCTCTCTCTCATCCATCTCTCTCTCGCTCTCTCTCTCTCTCTCTCTCTCCTCACTCAGCCCCCTCTAGCCGCTTCTCTCTCTCTTATTGTAAATCTCAAACTGCTGCTAGCTAGACGGATCTTCTCTGTGTCGCGCTCTGCTGATGCCAACGTTTCTGCGCGGCTATAAGAGGTGACCTCTCTCCCTCTCTCTCGCTCTTACCCTCTCCCTCAATCTCTCTCTCTCTCTCTCTCTCTCTCTCTCCACAAGACCGAGCCGATTCAGCTTGAAATTGAAAACAAACTGCTGCAGCAGACGGATTAAAGGGGCGCGCACACGCACACATGCACAAACAGACATGCGCGCACACACACGCACGCACGCACACACGCACACACACACACACACACACACGCACACACACACACACACACACACACACACACACACACACACACACACACACACACACACACACACACACACACACACACACAAAGATACAGGTAAACATGGAGAAGTAACTTCAGCCGGTAGGGGTGTGTTTGAGCGTCTTCCTCTTTTAAATTGGGAGAATGAGTTTGGGGTTTTAAATGCATGATCCCAAAGTGAATGACTTGGATAACTAATCAGTGGACCTCAATGATCAATCGAAATTATGGATCGAGACTGATTACCCCCCCCCGATCATTGAAAATCATCCTCACCGTCTGGTATCAATCCTGAGAGGAGGGCAGCAGGCCTTCTTGACGTGAGAGACAGCCATTCATTTTGTCATTAGTCAGTCCTTCGGTTTGTTTGTTTCCTTCACCGGATCTTATAACTTATAACCTATATAGCTAGTCTTTAGTTTAGTCGCCGTTTAGTTTATGGCCTTTAATTTATAGTTCGTAGGTTGTTTGTTGTTCACTAGAACCAATTGTGCCACGCAGTTGTTGTAGATTAATGTTACCTGACACGGTTCTGGTTTTGTTTGAGTACGGCGCCCCCTACTGGTCATACATGAGAGGCACAGCAACCAGGAACATGATTTGTAAGCAAATACGTTTATTTTATGAAGAAGGCGGCTTATTTTTTCATGCTGATGCTCAACAATATCATTAATTGCAAATTAATGTTGATTTTAATTTAACTTTTAAGACACTCAGTTCAACTCCTATAGTCAAATGTAATTATAGTAAGACTATTTTGATAAAGGGGTCTGCTAAACGCTGTAGAGCCTGTAGGGAAAGACCATGCGGTAGCATAGCAGAAAAAAACAAAACAGAACAGAACAAAAATACCTTTAGTGGTGACCATCAGTCACTTCCCCATATAAATAACCCAACAGTCTCCTAATGTGTATCACCTCCTAATGGGGATCCATTCAATAAACAATAATAATAAACCTCCTAATGTAAGCAAAACCACATAATACAACACAACCACCCATTGATTGGAGTGCGTTCCTGGTCCCGGATCAACCCTTCTTTAGCTGTTCAACAGCTTATCAGGGAGCAGGGTTCATTTCCGCTGGTCTGACCTCACCCACCAAGACTCAGACAGCCGCCAGTCTCTCCATTGAGCTGGCAGGAGCTAGCCAGCCTAAAGTCTGAGCTCACTGACAAGAAGCCCAGATAACCACACACTCATTGTTTTGGAAACCACGCACTGCAAAGAGTAGTATCGCCGTTTCAGCGGTCAACGTTTCCGTTGCTGGTCGTCGTCCCTGGTCGTCTTTAGGCCTGTGGTGGAGCTGCAGCCAGTGGTGTATGGGGTGTAACAGTAGTAGAAGACTAAGATGTTTGTCATACTCTGTCGACAGGGAAATCACAACGTGGTGTGTGTGAGGAGACGTCCGCATGGCGGAAAATCAGGGGAGGAAAAGAGTGGGGAGAGGGTTGGGGAGAAGGAGAGCAAGATGGAGAGAGAGCGGGAGGGAGAGGGCTGGGAGAGGAAGAGGGAGGGAGAGAAAGAGGAAAAGAGGGAGAAGGAGAAGGAGAGGGAGAGAGGGAAAGAGAGAGGGAGTGGGGGGGGAGTTCCCAGGGGTCGAGGGAGGTGATACTGCTGTACATCAATCAAAAACCTCAAGGAAGTGATGGCAGAGGAAGTGAAGTGATTACAGCAACACCCCCCCCCCCCCATCCCTCCCCACTTGCGGTCCTCCAGGATCTCTGGCCCGCGCTGATAAGCCGCCCGCGCCGCTCACTCCAAGCAGAAAGGCAGGAAATGTGACAGTGAAGTTTTCCGCTTCCATAAACAAAAGCTCCGCAGCAGGGCTAGCCTTGGAGGGAATCCCGTGGGCCTCAGGGCTGACTCTGCCCCTCTGAGGAGGGTGACGGGAGGGAGGGAGGGAGGGAGGGAGGGAGGGAGGGAGGGAGGGAGAGAGCGAGGGGAGGGATGAGGGAGAGAGGCAGACAGAGAGAGAGAGGCAGGAGAGAGCAAGGAAGGGGGAAGAGAGGGCGACAGAGAGAGAGGAAGAAGGGGAGAGAGGAAGGGAGAAGAGAGAGCAACTGAGAGAGAGAGAGAGAGAAGGGGAGAGAGGAAGGGAGAAGAGAGAGCGACAGAGAGAGAGAGAGAGAGAGAGAGAAGGGGAGAGAGGAAGGGAGAAGAGGGAGCGACAGAGAGAGAGAGAAGGGGAGAGAGGAAGGGAGAAGAGAGAGGATGTAGATAATTACTTCCAAAGAGTCATAACAAGATAGGAATTAGAATAGGTAGCGGTGGGGAGAAAGTGAGACAGTGAGTGAGAGAGAGGGAGAGAAAGGGAGTGAGGGTTAATTTAAAGTGAACCAACTCCGAGGGGATATCATGGCAGAAAACAACACAAATCTTTTCCTGGAAACACTTCAGTCTTTTGATGTTGGTGAGTTCAGCGGTTGGCTTCCAGTGTGTTTGATGTGGTCAATTTCATTGCCTCTGTTCTTTTCCTTTGAAACCTCAGGTTATATGCATCTTAGAAAAGGATGTGTGCAAACCAAAGGCATGCAAATGAAAACTAACCTATTAATGCAAATATTTTAAAAGATGTGTCTGAGGATACTCTCGTAATCCAGAGTAGGTTTCCCAGCTGTTCAGTCTCTTCCATTTTCCCAGATGTCATTCCCAGATGAGTCCTTGCAAACGTCTGTGTTTCTTCCTTCCCTTCACTTATAAACATTGAGAGGAAACAGAAAAGTTCAACTCAAAACGTAATAAAATATTTTTTATATCAAGAAACTGATGTGTTTTCGTTGGCAGCGGCTCCCTGGCGTTCTTTCTGCCTTGGCCACAGTATTATTTTCCTTCTCTTTAGCGCTCGCACTCTCTTTATTTTCCCCTTCACATGCGCTGGAACTATCGCCTCCGAGCCATTGGGGGAATTCTGATAGACAGAGGTCAATCGTTTTATGTCTGAGTGAGAATGAATAATAATCAGCGGGTGAACTGCGGTGAACGAGACAGACAGAGGACAACCAGTGTTTTTTTTGTGGCAACGTCTCGCAAGAAAATCTTGGAACTGATTAGTTGAAAGGAAACTGTTTCCTGCAAGCATGGCAACATTTGTTTTGAGCCTCTAATTATGTGGGACGAGATGATGATAAGAACATTGTGTACCGTGTATTATACAATGATTGTGCTACATTATGAGACTTCTATTCTCGTCATCCAATATTTTATTCATCTTTATGAATTCATAGTGACAGACGGGTGCTAGGACGGGGTAATGGGCGCTTTCATGTTTTTACTTTCAATTCAATTCAATTTTAATTGTATAGTCCTTAATCACCATTAGAGTCTCAAAGGGCGTTACAGGCCAACTATTTATGCCAGCCCCCTGACAGAAGAGGCAAGAAAAAACTCCCTTAATCCACAAGGAAGAAATCTTGAGAAGGAACTTAGAGTGGGGGATCCTTTCTCCCAGGGATGGTCAGGAGTGCAATGGTTGCTATATACATACATACAGACATACAGACATACAGACATACAGACAGGCAAAACACTTTAAATGGATGATGGGGTTTACCGTTAGTCTCCTCTCTCCTCAGTTCCCCTGATTATCGCCTTCTGTGTGTCCATTGCGGTGGGCCTGCTCCTGGGGGCTCTGATCTACGTCCTCCTCACCTGGCTGTCCCGGCGGCGGGCGGGCTCCGCCGTCATCACCCAGCGCTCGTCGTACCGCCCGGCGCTCGTGTCCCCGCGCGCGCCGCCCGGGCTTCAGCCGCAACAGCAGCTACGACCGGCGCAGCAACAACAGCCTGGTGAGCGCCGCGTTCAGCTTCCACCGGCAGCTCTCCCCGCCCGGGGACCAGGCCGACCCGCTGGGCCGCAAGTCCAGCTTCAGGGCCTCCACCTTCTACCCGCTGCGCCAGTGCAGCCAGATCGCCCGCGAGGCCGAGGAGGGCAGCCCCGGCACGCTGCCCCGGACCCAGAGCCTGACGGCCACACCGGGGTCCGCTCACACCGCAGTGGGGACCCCCACGACGGCCGCCGCGACGACCCCAGCCAGGCCAGAGTCCTTCTGGGGCCACGGCGGGGTCAGGGGCTTCCAGGCCACACAGACTCCGCCTCCGGCCTATGAGAGCATCGTCAAGGCCTATCAGGAGACACGCACCTGAGAAGAGACCAGGACTGGTGTGAGACTGTGTGTGTGTGTGTGTGTGTGTGTGTGTGTGTGTGTGTGTGTGTGTGTGTGTGTGTGTCTGTGTGTGTGTGTGTGTGGTGTGTGTGTGTGTGTGCTGTGTGTGTGTGTGTGTGTGTGTGTGTGTGTGTGTGTGTGTGTGTGTGTGTGTGTGTGTGTGTGTGTGTGTGTGTGTGTGTGTGTGTGTGTGTGTGTGTGTGTGTGTGTGTGTGTGTGTGCGGTGCGTGTGCGTGTGTTTGTGTGTGGACGCTGAAGATGGATTTAGTAACTAATGACGGAATATCGATGAGGAGGAGGAGGACGAAGGGTATGACCGACAAAGGAATGCAGAGTGAAAGACTGAGATGTCCAGCCCTACATCTTAGGGCTGGACATCTACTGAATGAGCAAGTGACCAGGACTGAATAAGTTATCAGATTTTGGTTTGACATGAAGTATCTTTTTTTAATCAATTTTGTAAGATAGATGTGTGAAAACTAGAAAGTAATGTAATGTAATGACCAGAAAGTGACAATGTTTGCACATGTATAGACCAAAACAGCACAGTGCTTATAGCATCATTTAGAATGTTGCATGATACGATGAACCTTGTGTTTATATTTAACTTATGATGGATCAGTATAACTGGTGGCAGTCATGGTGCAATGCTTTTGTACACTACTTTCATAACTTTTACCATTAAAATACTTTTACATCTTGCAGATATGGGATTGTGTATGCCAACTTTACTGTGTGTGTGTGTTGTGTGTGTGTGTGTGTGTGTGTGTGTGTGTGTGTGTGTGTGTGTGTGTGTGTGTGTGTGTGTGTGTGTGTGTGTGTGTGTGTGTGTGTGTGTGTGTGTGTGCGTGCGTGCGTGCGTGACGATTAGAAATTAATAAACTCATAATTTAAAGCTACAATGCAATGGCTTTCAGTCACTTTTGCTGGATGTCGTTATGTTACTTTCGTTGTAACTTGTTTGAAAATAGAAAGGATGTAAATTCCTGACCTCATATGTAATTGAAAACAATTCGTTGTTTGTTTGATATGTAAAATAGTTATTATTCGTTTTAAAGGTGTGTTGCATAATGGTGTGTTTATAAACTAGGGGATGCGTTCCCGACAAACTCAAACCTCGGGAAAAATGAGCTCCAACTCCGACCTGTCGTTACAGGTCGTTAATTTGGGTAGGATTTCAGACCTCCAAATTGCTCGACTTGCCGTCAGTAACAACATCAAACATGGCAGCTTTTGTCAATGGGAATTAAACAGTTAATAGTTATTTTACCGATTGAATTAGCCAGCCAGTGCTTTCCTCTCCATAAATGTAATATTTAACGATTAGACTTCGAAATGCACCATGGGATTTTTTTTGTCGGCAGTACACCGTCATTTTGACATGAGAGATGCAGTAACGTCAAATCCTACATATACGTAACCTAGATATATTATTAAAAAATAAAATACTCATTTTGTCTAGAGGGACAATTGCTGTAGCAGTTTCAAACACAACAATATCTCCCCATAATTACAAATAAATCCACGATTAATTACTAAACAATGATCCATCACGTGAGGAGGACACCAAATTACCAAGTTACAGCGTCGGAAGTCGGGATATCTAAATTTCGAGTTGTCCTGAACGCGCCGGTGGTTCAGGGCGCTTGTAGCTCCACGGGGGACGCGGCTCACCGTCACTGTCGGACCACGCCGCAGACCACCAGGGTACTGGGTTCCTGTCCTATCATTTGCTTTGTTTAGAGGCGTAAAGAAGACATTGCTGCATTTGTGCAACCCGTAAGTGAACGCCTTGCCGTAAACATGAAGCTGAGTGAGGTTAGCATTAGCCTAGCCCTGTGTGTGGAGGTGCGTCTGTGTGTGAGGTTATAGTTCTGACAGGTCATGACGTCAACGCGAGCCGCTCTCTTCGTGCTCTTATTTCAAGTACCAGTAAACAGCGTTTTAATCTGCAAACAATACATGCTATGCAGGGATCTATTATGCTGCGTTTAGCAAGTTGGCGTAATTTTAAATTCTGGTGACCTGAGCTTGAAGTAGTTTTCATTTACATATCTGGGTAATAAACCATGAATGCAACTCTTTAGTGACTTAAGATGAGACAGGCCAGTCTCTTGAGTGTTTCTGAAGATCAAGATATGCTTTATAATAACAGCTGATGTGCCTGAATGTGCCATAACTGTGTATAGATGTGTGGTTAAGTACGGGTCCCGCCCACGATCCGTATAACGAAATGTTTGTTTACATGTTACAGTAAAAAGCTTTTGAAAGGTTTTTTTGTGGTTACTTCAAGTGTCTTCTTTCACTGCATAAATAGAATCTGTTCAACGTGCGATTCGTGTGTGGTCGAAAAAAAGGAAGAGAGTGGTACCATAACAACAATTATGTGTGTGTGCACTGTAGACACTTCCGCCAGCTATAAAAACTTATGTAAACCGATCTATTTTTGTGTTTAACATTGTGCGCCTCTCCTAAGATACCTGAACTAACCAAAGCCCCCTTGGTGGGGCTAGGTCTTCTTTAGTGCTTGTTTATTTCCCGGTGATAAGGTGATGGTTCACCACATGTTGCTGTGGCTGTCCAGACTCCCTCTGCAGGTGGACGATGTCCGTGGCTGCCCTGCGCATGATCCGCTGTCGGAGGCTCAGCACCACAGGGTCGGGGGCCAGGAGAGTTCTGCCATGGAAGCACATAAGTAAGTGTTCAAGTGTTAATAATTGACATACAGGGTGTACTGTTCTGTTCTGTAATGCTCCTCATTATCGTACCAGGGTCAAACTATACTGTATGAACCTTGTCTTGACTCTCTAACTGACTTTTTTTCTGTGTGCACATTTTCAGAGAAGATTGCTAAAGTGACAAGCGCAGTGGTACTGGGGTAAGTCTTCTATTGTCTCCCTTTCTCCCTCTTGTTTCCCTCTCCCTCTTGTATCCCTCTCGTATCTCTCTTGTGTCCCTCTCCTTCTTGGTAGCAGGTTGCGGTTAAAGAATGTCACAGACTCTCCGTCGTCTCTGTACTGACTGACCGCGTCTCTCCTCTACCTGATGCCCGTTCTCCTCCCTCAGAGGTTGCGTCTTCATCACGTATGAGATGCTGGCACTGGACAAGGCCTTGACCCTCGACACGCAGGCCGCCCAACAGGAGAGATACCAGTCCTTCATTTACCTGAAGACCAACCCCTCCAACGAGCGGGAGAGCACTGCGAAAGGTATTCCCTTTCATGGGTTGCACGGGAAATATGTACTTTGTTCTTGGATCGTTTAGAAACATTACTGTGTTATGTCCTTGTGCCATAAGCCGTGTTCAAAGTATCGTTATTCTCATGACTTTTTAAGATAGTATGGTTTGCTGTAAACGTTTAGTTCTCTGCTCATTCACACCTCATCTCAACTCTAATGTTACATAAGCCCTTGGGTATTAATGTGGAACGTTTGAAAGCATGAGGTGTTTTGTCTGGATGAGCCGTCCAGCACATGATTCAGATGGGGGTGTCCAGGTGTTCAGTGTCCTCGGTTTCACTTCCTCCCGTCTTCCATTTCCTGTTGACCTACGGCCGCGTGTCGGTTCAATGCTCTCACTTTCAACTTCCTGCGTTGTTATACAGTATTACTATTCAAAGCAGCCCAGTGTGTCATCCCATCATTTTTCTTTTCATTAAAGTAAACGGCATCACCGGACCAGATTTCTTTCAACTTCATGCGAAAGCCCTTCTTCCGTAGACTTATGTAATAATCTCTCTCTCTCTGTCTGTCCCTCTCTGCCTCTTTCTTTGTCACTCTCCCTGCGTTCTCCGTTTCTCTTTGTGTACTTCTCAGAGATCACCCAGAAAACGAGGAAAGAGCTTCATAAAGTAGCCAGGAAGTTCATGGAGATCTCTTCCAGGATCTTGCTGCAACCACTAGATGGTAAGAAAACGCCCTTCTCACAACCTCAACACACTTCCACTCGAAACAGGAATGCAGGCATGGGTTTCACATCACGTATTAACGTGTCCTTGAACAGGGCATAGTTGATTCACCACAAAAAGGTTCATCGCCAGAAATATATTGCGAGTTGTTTTTAATGTGGAACACGTTGTCGTCAGAGGAAACACCTGGCCATCTGGCTAAGACCTCCAAAGGGATCATGTGGACACAAAAATCGTCTCATTCAGTATCGAGTTATTCTCACTGGGTTAGAAAGGTTCATTCTACATGGGCCAGCCTTATTTAGCAACGAGTCACTGAAATAAACACCACTCGATTGTGGTGCTCATGATTCGACCTTTGACCTGTGCTTAACATTTTCTAGCTGCCTGCGTGGAGAAACAAGGTTTGCAACCGTCCTCTGTGTGAGCGCTGCGGTGGTGTTCAGATCGGTGTATAGATATCCCTCCCCTCGGATTATAGTGGTCGATGTCATTGGAGTAGAATTAGATTAGCTTTTTCGCACCGTGGATTAGTCAAGTATGGATTCATTCATTATCATGCAGGCTAAGAGCTCATCTGCTCAGACTGCATCTTGGTGAATGAAAAATGTAATCCAACTAACTCCTGTTTCTATATTTCAGCTCTTAAAGGACAATTCCGGGTATTTTGTGTCGTTGACACCGAAATTTTGACTATTGGTCCTGTCTCGGGTATTGGGCTAATTTCGGATCGCCCCTGCCTTCTTCACAATGGCTGGCTTTGGGCATTCACAAAGCTGGTTAGTGGGGTTTGTTGATGTTCCAAGTCAAGTATCGTAGCGAAATACAGTTTCTTCAACGAACACCACTAACCACTCGGTGAGTTGCACGTTTCGGAAAACGAATGTTTAGGGTTGTTTTAAGGACAGGTTTGTGAATGCCAGCCATTGTGAAGCAGGCAGGGGCGATTTGAAATGAGCTCAAATACCCCGAGACAGGACCAATAGTCAAAATTTCGTTGTCAACCACTCGTTCATCCTAGACAAACCAGAAAGGGGGCTCAATGTTCAAAATACCGGAATTGTCTTTTTAAAAACAGTTGCTTGGCTTTTTTTTGTGAATTTGTATGTACTGGATCTTGCACTTTTTGGGGTGTATCATCATTACACTTACTGCAAGTACTTACATTATGACTTACTGTGAGTCACTTTGGACGATAGCATCTGCTAAACGAGTGTAACGTGATCTAATATTGAAGTGGTTCGAGCCCAGACCCTGAGTGTGTGTCGGTCTGGTCCCCCAGAGCACTTCAGCCACCTGGACGTGGACCCCCACGAGGTGGCCCTGTGGGTCCTGCTGAAGAGGACGCGGTCAGACTCCCAGGACGTGAGGCTCCACGCGGTCCAGGAGCTGGCGGAGAACCACCACTGGCACGGTCAGCAGAGCCCCGTCCCGTCCCAGTCTGGGACGGGGTTTTAGGAGCTGGGGCGGGACAGTGTTGATCCTGAAGGGGATCTTGGTGTCAGAGATTACTTAAAGGGGTGATGTTATGCCAACATGTGTGGCGGTAACTTTAATTGTTATTGTGGCGTTAGATGACTCCTTATACACTTTACTTTTATCGCTCTATTTTCTTTAATTCTTGAGTGGTCTTTTTTTTAAAGGGGTGATGATGTCATGCCACCAGGTGTGAGTGTGATCAGGATAGGATAGATAAGCAACATTTGGCCCACTGGGTTGGCTGGTAGACTGATCTATCCAGCGTACATCTAGGATACACCTTGTGTTATTATATCACCCCTTGAAAAAATATAAACTTAAGAATAAATAAAATATAGTGTAATAAATGTAAAGGAGTACATACTAACACATGTGCCTGATACAATGACATTAAAAGTAGGGTAGACTTTGTCAAATAAGTAAACTAAAATAAAAAATATATTGTACATGATATTAAAAGTGTTATTAGCAATGATATTGGAAAAGGTAATTTAGCGTTTAGGGTTGTGTGTAGAGTGAGACTGTGATTGGTCCGTACCGCCTGTCCGTCACACAGACTACCAATACCAGACGGCCGCCCAGGTCCTGGACCCGCGGGCAGCCGTGGGATTGGCCCGGACCCCCCAGGTGGACCGGCGCTTCTTCCTGTCCCCGCCGACGCTGCCAGACAAGGAGGATGTACGTTTGTTTACCTGGGGTTTTAAAGAGGTCCCCCCCCGCCATGACCGCCGCCATTTTGGAAGCATTGGGATGTTGGTCAATGTGTTCGTAGTAGTGTTTTTCTGGCAATTGTTTAGTAAATAATCGTGAAACGACTTGTCATTACAGGAAGCCAGTGTTGTGTTTCTCACGCAAGGCAAAACAAAGTTTTCCCTAGCCTAGGTTCTGTTATATTTATTTATAGTTATTTATTTAGGAATATATTCATTTCGAATTTGATCGTACTTAAACTCTCTTGCATCCTCTCGGCAATGAAAAACTCCCATGATGCTCGCTGATGTACAAGCCCTATACTGCTTGTGTTAACCACGCTCTGCTAAATGCATCATTCATTATTCAGTCCGATCGACCACTGGCTACTTTGTAAAGCACTCGTTAATGCCTCTGATCTAACGTCATAACGAGCGCAGCCTGCCTCTCTCCCAGGGCTTCTCCGTGGAGGACGAGCTGAGGCAGCTGCTGGCCTCTCTCCCCCAGTCTGAGGTGGACCAGTGTGTCCAGTACTTCACCTCTCTCGCCCTGAGAGAGAGCAGCCAGTCGCTGGCAGCCCAGCGGGTAAGATCCCTGCATCCTCCCACCCTTGGGGTCAGGACCCCACAAATTGAACCCCCAATTTGAGGTCAAACTGCTGACAGTTGCTGACATAAGCAACAGATACTCTCCCATCTTTTTTAGAGGTCTCAAGGATGTCCTGTGTATACGAACTGACTGACTGATTCATGGCCACGAACAATCACCTAGTGTGCGTTAAGAGTATTGCGATCATGTTCACTGGAACATTGATATTACAGCTGGGTTGGGAACGGGTAAAAACAGTTTTGTTGAAACAGACACACAGAAGTAAAAGTCGCATTTCTTTTTCCGATTTGACGGTTGAGAGCCGCTGCAGTAACGCAGGTTAATTTAATGAAAACTCAACCTAAGATAACGAAGTGCATTATTTATTTAACCACACAGGGCGGTCTGTGGTGCTTCGGCGGTAACGGGCTCCCCTACGCTCAGAGCCTCACCTCCGTCCCCTCGGAGAAGGTGGAGTCCTTCTGTCTGCAGGCCCTGGTGCAGCACTCTAAGGTAACCTGCACCTGCAAAACCCCAATAAACAAAGTAAAAAGGTGGGATAGAACTCGGCCAGTACCGTCTTAATCATTCAGGGCAAAAGAAGTGAAAATATAAAAGTCTAAAAGATAAAAACCAAGAGTGAATTTGAAGTTATACAACTGTTTGAGCACAAGACAACCTGCAACCATCAAAGAGTAAGACAATAAAAATGGCAAACTAAAATCGCCTCGAGGCAACCGTCATAACCACGTCACTCTCGGGAAGAGTATCTCTGAACGATTAAGTCACTCCGTCGAGGGATGCTCTTGGATCTCCGCCGCCTGTCAGTCGACCACACCCGTTCAACGGCCTTCGGCTGACCACATGTTCCCCGCCCCGGTCTGCAGGTCCAGAGCCACTGCGACCACATCGTGGCCCACGGAGGCCTTCAGCTCCTGCAGAGGGTCTTCCAGCTCCGCAAGGACTCTCTGAAGATCCAGAGGAACGTCGTGAGGATCGTGGGGAACCTGGCGCTGAACGAGCGCGTGCACCAGGCCATCGTCCAGTCCGGTGAGGTCGCCCTCCCCATCATGGCCAACGGCTCATGTTGAAGGATCGGTCCAATTTGCTAAATGCCCAGTTTCATTCTGACAGGGTCTATGTTGAGATGGAAGTCAGCCGTGATGTTGTTCGACTCACCCCTTGTAGCGGTGTGGGCACCTTCTGACATCATTATGTTCCACACGAGTGTTTAGTAGCTCCATTAGCTTTATCGTGAGAGCAACCTTTCAATAAATCGCCAGGGTTAAGTGCAGGAAGGGGTGTTTTGTTTTAATTGGAACGCAGCCTTGAACAAAGATTTTAATAACCAAATTGCTGATCACATCTCGACAGGGGCAACGTCAACAGTTAACAAACCGGTCTCGTCCTTAAAGCATGCACATGTATATCTGCCTACCCCGTCACTTGGGGGAGGGGGGTCTCTGACCGCATTCCCGTGTGTCTGTCCCACAGGCTGGGTGTCGGTGCTGGCTGAGATGATGCAGTCGCCTCACGTGATGCAGGCGGCGCACGCGGCCCGCGCCCTGGCCAACCTGGACCGGGAGACGGTGACGGAGAAGTACCAGGATGGCGTCTACATCCTCCACCCGCAAGCGCGCAGCAAGTAAGCACGTCTAGACCCCGCCCCTTGTCACCCTCGCACTGTTGACATGCTCAAATGCAGCCCCCCCCCCCCCCCAGTCTTAACATGGTGAATCATAAACGGACCGCTTTTATACAGCGCTTTTCTAACCAATGGCTACTCAAATCGCTTTGCAATAGTGCCTAACATTCACCCATTCATGCAGACATTCACACGGCGGTGTCAGCCACACAGGGCGGCAGCCAGCTCGTCGGGCGCAGTTAGGGTGAGGCGTCTTGCTAAGGGAGACCTTGACAACTTTCTGATAGCAAGTCCACCCGCTCTACCTCCTGAGCCAATGTCGCCCTCAGTCTTATATGGGGTATCTGCAGAGGAAGACCGCCGGTCAATCATTAGAGCTCCCCTTAAGTGACGCTCAATCAATCGTCTGTCAATCGTGTCTGTCGTACAGCCAGCCAATCAAAGCGGACGTGCTGTTCGTCCACGGGCTCCTGGGGGCGGCGTTCAAGACGTGGCGACAGAAAGACTGCGACGGCTCCAAGGAGGAAGCAGGAAGTAGGGAGGACTACACCGAGTGCTGGCCTCAGGTAAGACCCGCCCCTCTGATTGTGTTTGCGATCCGTCGGACGGGGAAACCAAAATACTATGTTTTTGTATTTATTTTCTGGACGATATTTTTCCATGATGGTAAGAAATGATTGATGGTTAATGTTGATGGAGACTTTAAATTTAATATTGCGACTAGAACCAAATTGTGTCTGTGCCTGTAAGTTCTTAATGGCAAAACTCCAATGGCAACTATAATCAATGCCTTATTCTGTTTATCTCCTTCTCATACTTTGCGTTATGTAAACCAGTCGTGGCTGGCCGCAGACTGTCCAAACCTCCGGGTGCTGTCGGTGGAGTACGACTCCCACCTCAGCGACTGGAAGGCCAAATGCCCCGCGGAGAACCAGAGGTGAGGGCCGCCCGCCACCTGCTCACGTACGGATGATATTCACATTAAACAACGCAAACACAATCCTTCTTCATGCAGGCGTCCGAAAGCTCCTCCATGACAATGGATGATGGTTTAATTTTTCTGCACACCCTGTGTCACGCACCGTTAAGTCGGGATCCCTGCGGGTTTGTTTCGGCAGGAAGTCACTGGCCTCCAGGAGTCGAGAGCTGCTGAAGAAGCTGAAGTCTGCCGGCGTGGGCGAGAGGCCGGTGGTGTGGGTGGCCCACAGCATGGGAGGTAAGAGCCAGCGGCCACACCTGGGCCCACCAGGGCCGTCCTCACCCACTGCAGGGGAAGAGGGAAAGGCGGAGGGTCACCTTTTGAGATCAATTCAACCGTTATTTATTGAAGAAAAATAACTGGGTTTGACATGCACAACATGCAAGTGTGACATAATTTCACTGTGAAAGTCGAAAAATGCATAACAGGGTTCAACGTTTGCAGTGGACTCCTCTAGAACAGGGTAAAGTTGAAAGTTCTAGAAATCCTCAATTGGTGCTAAAAGGCATCCTACCCCCACTCTTCTTCGCCATCCTTTTTCTTCTTCATCCTCCTTCTTTATGCTCCTTCTACTTCATTGTTCTCCTTCTCCTCGTTCTTCTTCTCCTCCTCCTCCTTGTTCTTCTTCCTCCTCGTCCTCTTTCTCCTTCTTCTCCTCGTCTTCCTCCTTGTTCTTCTCCTCCTCGTTCTTCTCCTTGTTCTCTTTCTCCATCTTGTTCTTCTCCTCATTCTCTTTCTCCATCTTGTTCTTCTCCTCATTCTCTTTCTCCATCTTGTTCTTCTCCTCGTTCTCTTTCTCCATCTTGTTCTTCTCCTCGTTCTCTTTCTCCATCTTGTTCTCCTCCTCCTCCTCCTCCTCCAGGCCTGCTGGTGAAGAAGATGCTCCTAGATGCGGCGGAGGACCCTGAGATGCAGGGTCTGCTGAGGAACACCAAGGGCATCGTGTTCTACAGCGTGCCGCACCGAGGCACCTACATGGCCGAGTACTCGGTCAGCGTGCGCTACCTGCTCTTTCCCTCCGTGGAGGTCCGGGAGCTCTGTAAAGGTGGGCCGCCTCACAGGGTTTCACCAAACCCTGGTTAGGTGGTGAATACTCAATGAAATATAATGGTTGTTTTTTTGCACTTTTACTTTTTTTTTTTTTTACAAATTATTCTGAGCATTGTGTAGCGTCTCTTCCTAGCTATCTTTGTTTTATACTGGGGATGGGTTTAGCTACTAATTTTTACTGCTTGGCACTATATTTTTCCCCTTCTTCTGACAAATGTACTTGTGTAAGTCGCTTTGGAAAAGAGAATCTGTTAAATGCCCTAAATGAATATATATATGTTTAGAAGTTGTTTTTCCGTAACATCCATTTTTTCGCCATTAATTTTTCGTTGGTTTTCGCCATCAATTTTTCGTTGGTCTGCCCCTACGCATGTAGACTCGCCAGCCCTCTGTGACCTCAACGAGAACTTTCTGACCATGGTCAGGGAGCGGGAGTACAAGGTGCTGAGCTTCGCCGAGACGATGCCCACCACAATCGGCCCCATGATCAAGCTTCTGGTGGTGCCACCGCAGTCAGCTGGTGAGTGGCAATCAAATTTTGATTGGTATATGCAAATATGCAGATGCTTTGTTTGCTGTATTGATTTATAAGTACTGCGTAAACGAAGGATCACAATGTCACAATGTCACATATACAGAGTGCATTCCGTTTTAGCTGCCGTGGACAGTTCTTTAGACATGATGATGCAAACCTGATCCCGGATCCAATTCCTCCATCTCAAAACTTGTCTCTGCTTCTTCTCCTCCTCCTCCAGACCTCGGCATCGGGGACCTCATCCAGGTGGACACGGACCACCTGAACATCTGCAAGCCGGAGAGGAAGGACTCATTCCTCTACAAGCGCAGCCTCCTGTTCATCCAGGAGGCGCTGCACAATTGTCTCGGCCACTGATTCCCTGAATCCACCGTTTCTCCCTGAATCCACCCGTTCTCCCTGAATCCACTAAAACTCCCTGAATCCACTGTACTTGAACCCCAACCACCCTACCAGTCCAATGGAAACTTAACTGCCTCACCTTACTGCACATTGTTAAGGAACCACGTCTGTATTGACCGTTTGGATAGGACGTAACAGTGTCTTCTGTGTATTTATTAACTAACTTAACACTTTGTCACCTTTGTACTTTGCTTTCCTCCATCTGTCATATTGACGCGCAACTATTCAATCTTAAGTGTTTTTATTGCAATGTTTTCAAAGATGATTATTGCTGTACATAGCTAAAGATAGTGATATAATATAGGTTTATTTTTTTGGTATTTTTCTTTACATAGGATAAGTTATCATGAAGGAAGATATCACATAATCTATTTTTTGGGGCAGACAAAGGATGCACTTCAACAGTTCACATCAACGACAAGGAACATAGCCTAACGCGCACATGGTTTCACAAGTTTTTATTTTTTAAATAATGTTTTTGAGTATTACTGCTCTATTGTGCCAAATGATCGTTCCTACCCAGTCGTACTGGTGTACCTCTGAAATATTTAACAATTATTTGCCGAAGGCGAAGTGAATAGTGATGAATATTCCCCACTATTCACGGGGCTTGAGGTGAATAATTGTTTTAGTTTATACTACAAGTGAACGCTCCAAAAATAAACACGTTCACACTTTTTGCCGGATTTATTTGTTTTTATTAGCGTGACGAGACGTCCGCAACAATACCCCGAGTTTGAGATCACAATCACGGGATATTGTCCAATATCCCGAGATAGGGAACCAATCAAATTGCGCCATTTTAGGAGGTTCACGTGTAGCATATACTAAATTAATAATCATGATTTTCTTTATTCCCTCAAAATAATGCCAGCTATGCTGACAACAAATAAGGCACCATCGACCATGTGAGTAACAGTAATTTACCAATCTACATATCAATAAATCAACTTCTAGTAACGATTCTACGATTTTCTAGAGCTAATTGGATTAACTGTAAATATGTATCTGGTCGTGCTCTTAGCTAGTGTTTTTGGGTGAGAAAGTAGAGGCCTTTGACCATATTAGGTAGACATGTCTCCAAAAATAAATAAAAGGTATGTGTTCCAGTGAAACTGCATACAATGTTGTTTTGGAATAAAGAAAAACTGTTTTCCCCTTCTGAAATCAAATTCTAGTCTGTGGACATACATTTTATAGCGTCATAAATCTTGTTATCTTAGTTTAGGGTGTCGTTTTGTATTTTTAGTATTACAGAATGTTCCTAAATCAACGTAGGAAACATTCCATCACAGGGAAGGAAATAAACCATTTAGGGAATCAGCATTTATGCTTATTTCGGACAACAGTCACGAATAAAATGTATTACGATGGTATGATAATAATGGCTAAGAACGGTGTTCCTGCCGGACACAGGCGAAATTAAACGTTGTTTTATACAAGCACAGGGGGTGCACCGTTCCTGGAGGTACTGCAATACCAGGTCGATGCGTGGAGTGGACGGAGCAAGCCCCTTTTCCATCTCCCAGTTCCAAAAATCAATTTAATATATGGTCCCCGGGTAGGGGACGTATCAGATATTAAACTGATAAGAACAGATACTACACTTGATCTTAGCCAAAAGGCCGAGAAGCGATACCCAACGATCGTCTGACCAAGACGAGCGATTCCCAGAAATGTCACTCTCATTAGCGGTTTTATGCCCAAAACTTCATTTAAGTACAAATACAGAAGTAGCACTATGTGTAAACAAAATAAAGCGTGCTATCAAGTATGTTAGACTGAAGAATAACGAGTATATGGGCCCAGGATTTACGAAATTGCACGAACGGTACTGATGACGTCAGAAGCCATAAGCCAATCAGAATGTCTGAGAAGCCAAAGGCGTCAATTGTGGTGAACTATAATATATGCATTACATTACATGAAGAATTATATATGGAATCCCCACTGAGCACGATGACAATGATGAGATGCGTTTATACATGTTGTTAGTTTCGTAAAAATATGATCCATGAGAAATAAACTTATTTTCTATCATTTCTAGATCACTAAACATTTGAGGAATCAGCCACTCTGACGCCATCTAGTGGTCACTAGTGGGTCGGAATCTAAAATAAGAGCAGCTTATTTATCATTTGCACCTCATGTGGCGTTGTGTTGAACACTCGGTGGGTAGAACCAGAAGCTATTCGGAGTATCATGTGGTCTACATAAAGAATTTAATACATAAACTCGCATTTTCTTTCGATTACGTATTTAATTACGTCATTTTCAATTGAACACATTGCAACAATATCTGATCAAACGAATGGTTAAAAAAAATGGAACAGCATCAAGCAAACCACACAAAAACGAGTTACGTATCTCTAGATTCTAACTCCTATATGCTTCGCCTTTTGAGGTTATCGCTATTTGGTTACAGGTTCCTACCGATTTAAAAAGCTTAAAACTAACCATTGTATTCACAGTGAGAGGGGGTGCACCGTTCCTGGAGGTACTGCAATACCAGGTCGATGCGTGGAGTGGACGGAGCAAGCCCCTTTTCCATCTCCCAGTTCCAAAAATCAATTTAATATATGGTCCCCGGGTAGGGGACGTATCAGATATTAAACTGATAAGAACAGATACTACACTTGATCTTAGCCAAAAGGCCGAGAAGCGATAACAAAAAATGGATCATGTTTGATAGTCATCATCCTACCTGTCTTTCTCAATGAGGGTTTCGAAATTATTATTTTTTTTTTTTAAATCAATAACACATTTTAAGAAACAACATGTTCGTTGATTTGGCAGGTGAAATTACTGTTGTTTTCAAAGAAAACAACAAGGCAACGGCCACGAAATAATAAAACAGTTATTTCTGGTCACATGGTACGCCATACCCCCAATTGGAATCGAGAGTTAACGTATCAAACATAAAGTAGTATTCACGGTAAATACACTAGAAATGTGGGTACTTTGGAATTAGATTCATACGCAAAGTCTGACATAATGTGATTGTGTAAAGGGAACAGCTGATAGATTATTAAAAACCAACATTGCGACTTCTGCAGTCGGTCTTGCCTTCTTGTGGATATTCAAGCTAACTGCACCATCGGGGGTTTCCTATTGCTGCAGTTTCAGGACCGCAGCAATAGGACCCTAGCTTTTCTTATCCCTGTTCTCAGGGTGCAAGTTATTTTGTCCCTAAATGGCGAAATATTCTTGAGTTACTCATGAGATTCATTCATGAAAGTGTGATGAACCAACACGTATGTTTACCAAATACCTAAACTAAACTTAACAATCTCTTATCTAATGAAATTAACTTAACCATCCCTTATCTAATGCCTCAACTTAACCATCTCTTATCTAAATTTAGCCCTTTAAAAACACCTAACTCAATCTTTGATTTAACACCTAAACTTAACCATCGCTAACCCTAGCCCCTTAAATTAACCATCTCTCAGCCAATACCTGCAATTAACAATCTTTCCAAAATAAATTACTAATTTATTAATGTTGAACTTTACCTGAAAGTAATTTGCAACGCCATCCTTTGAAACGATAACTCGCCATCACCGACGACTTTTTTCTTTTCGTCTTTTCACTATCGACATGTGTAAACAAGACAGGACCAAGAAACAATTAAGGGCGCACTCACACCAGGCCAT
This sequence comes from Melanogrammus aeglefinus, assembly GCA_900291075.1. Lineage (NCBI taxonomy): Eukaryota > Metazoa > Chordata > Actinopteri > Gadiformes > Gadidae > Melanogrammus > Melanogrammus aeglefinus. The sequence continues at coordinate 213,994 of OLKM01000809.1, forward strand.
CTGTACCGTGCCCAAGTCCGTTTCACACCTGTACCTTGCTCAAGCACGATTTTACAATTCAATAGTTAAATAAAAGGAGTCTATAATAGAAATAATCTCAACACATCGGCCTGGCCCAAAGGAAAGAGCAGTTTTTATGTTGACTGCTTCCAATGTTGTGTTGGTCATACTAAAGAATGATTTTTTTTTTGTGAATAATACATAACATAAGGAACTTAATAAATTATAAAAATCCGACATTAAATCGCAATATTGGTCAAACTAATCGCAATTACATTATTTCCCTAAATCGTTCAGCCCTAGTGTAAGCGCCCCAAGCGTGCCACGAAAAAAGTGTGCATAACGGCCTTTTTGGCAGTGTAAAAACACTCAGTGAAGTGTCAACTGTGTTCTCTGTGTTGTTCTACTAAATGGTGTGTTCCTGAATCCTCGGACGCCATTCATACTTGAGCATGGTACAGGTGTGAAACGGACATGGGAAAGGTACACATGGCCTAGTGTGAGTGAACACTAAGAGGCGATTTCCTTTAGGTGAGGGGTTCTGAGACCTTGAGGTCACATAAGTTGGGACACAAACGTAAGAATGTAGAATTTGCTTGTCTAACAGAAATATACAATATCCCCTATTTTCATACAGACCTACGTGAAAACAGACTTAATCTGCTTAGTCCTGAAAACATGGATCTCAAACTAAGAATCATTTTACAGGTAGAGGGGGTGCACCATTCCTGGAGGTACTGCAATACCAGGTCGATGCGTGGAGTGGACGGAGCAAGCCCCTTTTCCATCTCCCAGTTCCAAAAATCAATTTAATATATGGTCCCCGGGTAGGGGACGTATCAGATATTAAACTGATAAGAACAGATACTACACTTGATCTTAGCCAAAAGGCCGAGAAGCGATACCCAGAGTAGTCTGACCTAGACTACCCATTCCAAGAAATGTCACTCTCGTTAGCGGTTTTACGCCGAAAACTTCATTTAAGTTCAAATACAGAAGTACCACCATGTGTCAACAAAATAAAGCGTGCTATCAAACCAAAGAATAACGAGTATATGGGCCCAGGATTTACGAAATGGCCCGAACGGCACTGATGACGTCAGAATCCATAAGCCAATTAGAATGTCTGGTAAATTAAAATATATGCATTACATTATATGATAAATGATATATGGAATCCCAACTGAGCAAGATCACATTGATGAGATGCGTTTATATATGTTGTAGGTTTATTAAGTATGATCCATGAGAAATTTACTTGTTTCTATCATTCATTGCTAGATCACTAAACATTTGAGGAAGCCGCCACTCTGACGCCTTCTAGTGGTCACTAGTGGGTCGGAAATTAAAATAAGAGCAGCTTATTTAACGTTTGCACCTCATGTGGTGTTTTGTTGACCACTCGGTGGGTAGAAGCAGAAGCTATTCGGAGCTTGAGGATCATAATTCGACATAAAGCTTTGAATAAAAACATAAACTCGCATTTACTTTCGATAACGTATTCAACCGGTTTCAATTTAACACATGGCAACAATGCCTGGACAAACAATCTGGTTGAAATGCGTTTTTATAGCATCAGGGAATATCCCGACAAACACGTTTCTACAGATGAAAAGGCCTTACATTAAATCCATTATATTAACAGTAAGAGGGGGTGCACCGTTCCTGGAGGTACTGCAATACCAGGTCGATGCGTGGAGTGGACGGAGACAAGCCCCTTTTCCATCTCCCAGTTCCAAAAATCAATTTAATATATGGTCCCCGGGTAGGGGACGTATCAGATATTAAACTGATAAGAACAGATACTACACTTGATCTTAGCCAAAAGGCCGAGAAGCGATACCCAAAGACCGTCTGACCAAGACGACCGATTCCCAGAAATGTCACTCTCATTAGCGGTTTTATGCCCAAAACTTCATTTAAGTACAAATACAGAAGTAGCACTATGTGTAAACAAAATAAAGCGTGCTAACAAACTATGTTTGACAGAAGAATAAGAAGTATATGGGCCAAGGATTGACGAAATTGCCCGAACAGCACTGATGACGTCAGACGCCATAAGCCAATCAGAATTTCTGAGAAGCCAAAGGCGTCAATTGTGGTGAACCAACATATTGAATCCCCACTGGGCACGATTACAATGATGTGAGGCGTTTTCACATGTTTTTAGTTCAGTAAAATGTTGATGCACGAGAAATTGACTTTATCTTTTAGCATTGATTGATCACCAAACATTTGAGAAAGCCCCCGCTCTGCCTCCATCTGGTGGTTACTAGTGGGTCAGCCATATTAGTAAGAATAGGTTATTTACCGTTTGCGCCTCCAGCATCCAGCTGCGACGCCGGAGCCGAGACCTGTGTGAAGTTGGCCCCCCGTCTCATTCAAAATATTAAAATAACACTGCTGTTCGTTTGTGCTAGGTTTGTGCTGGTTTGTGCCGTAAAAATTATCGTTTGTGCTGGTAAGGATTTTGAGTAATTCAAAATTGCATTTTCTGGCATGTGACGTCACCCAGCCCCCCGTTCACGCCCAAATCTCATCAAAATAGTCCCAATCGTTAGTGCTACGTTTGTGCTGGTTTGTGCCGTCAAAAGAAATTGTTTTGCTATTATGGGTTCTTAGTTGTTCCCGTTTGATTTTTCACACATGACGTCACTCAGCCCCCCGTCCTCCTTCAAATCGCGTCAAAATGGTCTCTATCGTTAGTGCTACGTTTGTGCTGGTTTGTGCAGTCAAAAGAAATGTTTGTGCCACTACAGTTTAAAAGATATTCCAGTTTGATTTTTCACACATGACGTCACTCAGCCCCCCGTCCTCCTTCAAATCGCGTCAAAATGGTCTATATCGTTAGTGCTACGTTTGTGCTGGTTTGTGCTGTGTTAAAAGAAATGTTTTTTGATACCTTTACTTTTTTAAGTAATTAATACAACTTTATTTTCCCTTCTTGTTATGTAAACAGTCCACTTGTTATGCAACCAGCACCCCTAGAACGCTCAAATCGTGTTGTTACACCTTTCCTGCTTCTTGGCTCTCTGACCGTAGTCCGGGAGCACAGGGGAGACGTTCCCTCCAGGGCCGATGTCCTTTCGGGGTAGCAAAACGCCTTCACTATAACCGGCAGTTGGTCTGTTTAGTGGTCGGAAGGACACGGGCACGGATTCTCGGCGTTTGGTACTTTATTCAGTTATTTATAACAGTACACGTAACTCGGAAAACACAACCGGACTCGTTTCATTCCTCCTAGACTGACACTCGCTCAATCGCTCGTTCACTCATTCGTCGACTCATTCGCTGACGTCACTCACACACACACACACACACACACACACACAGACATTCTCGCGCACACACATACGCCACTCTCGTAACACTACCCCCACTCTGGATGACAATCAAAACAGATTTTTCACTCCAGCACAATAATACACCAACATGTCCATACAGATATACAGCCCCCATACACATTCAATCTAGTTCAAAGGGTGCAGTATAACTAGTAGGCGTCGATTTAAGAGGAACGACGATAAAGTGTAGCTTGTAGTGCAAAGGCAAGAATTGAACAGTGTGTTGCGTTTAGTGCACATATTACAGTTGAAGCCAGAACAAATTCTGAAAAGGCATTACAATACCCATCGTTCAAGACTAAGCGAGTATAGAAGATATAATTAGTCATTTTAAGAGATAATAGTAGTTCTTCTGTAATTACTCAAAATATTAACAGAAAAATGCAAAACCTGCAGAAACCAAATGCAGTTTAACCCCATAGTGCATACAACAAGCATTACGTCAAGTTTTTTTCTTTTCTTTTTTTTTAAGTATAGAAAATAACAATTAGCTGGAAGAGCCTATTACAGTTGCCTTTTTATCAAACATATATATATATTTTTTTTACCAAGAGAAATACAAAACATAAGCAATAAGCAACTTATTATTGTTTTTAAACATTGTAAACATTGCCCTTAAAGTCCTGGAACTGCCCATGAACACGGGCGCTCAGTGAGCCGGGCGCTCAGTGAGCCGGGCGCTCAGTGAGCCACCCACTCACCCACAAAACTGAGTCGGTGGTCTACGCCTGCGCTGGGGCCTTTGAGAACAAGGCTCTGAGGGGTGCCTGCAACCGCCGCACAACCCCCCACTGTCCTTTAACTCCACAGGAACGGAGGAGTCAAGGTGAGAAGCAGCAGACCTACAGGGATGTCCACAGATGGATCTGAGGTGATGAGGGAGAAGCTGGAACTGTCCATCAGTGTTGGAGAAAGAGCTGGGGCAGACCCCAGTAGAGGTGTCAGCAGGATCTTACGTCGTCTGGGGGGGACACCCTCCAATTGGTGTCCAGCTCTGGGCTTGCTCCAGGGCCCAAGTATTGTCCAGTGGGTCCCGGCAGCGATAAGGCTTTTAGCTGATCGTGGTGAACCACACTTTACTTTAGTCTTTGGCCCTTTTCGGGATTCGATAAACCAGGTCGTCAACTGAACCCAGAACGAAGAAATGGCCCCTTCGTAAGATGGGAGGAACTTCCTCACTCTGTTCTTGAATTTTTTTGTTCCTTTGATGAGGTACCACACAGCATCACCAACGTTGTAATGTGTGCGGCAACAAGTTCTTGTCATATTGTCTCTTGCACGTTCCACAGGACTCTCCGAGAGCATCTCTGGTGATTTGGTGCGCCAGCTCCAGTCGCTCTTCGAAGGTGCTGGACATACTCAGGGGGCTGAGGAGCTGGTTCAGGGTCCGCGGCAGGCCGGATACAAGGTCTACTGGCTCACTCACTTCCCGGCCAAACATCATGTAGTTCCGGGGTGAAAACAGTTGAACTGTGGCTTTGTTGCTCTGTTAGGCCATGACAGCGTAGGGAATCATGAGGTCCCAATCCCAGTGGCAACGCTCGGCTGTCGTGGCCAGGATCTTTTGCAGAGTGGCATTGAACCTTTCAACTTGCCAATCGGACTGAGGACGGAAAGGTTGTGGTGTGTGTTTTGTCGATCCCGAACAGGCTTGCCACATTTCCTGGAACACC
>OLKM01000810.1:0-5000 GCA_900291075.1 Melanogrammus aeglefinus
GGCAGACACACCAAAACACCACCAGGGGGAAGCATACTCACACATACACACAAACACACACAATCAAAGTCAAACACACAGGCGTATACACACTCACACATACAAACACACACAGACACACACATACACACACAGCCGGCATCTAGATGGGATTACATTATTTCTCAATTGGTTTCTGTGGCCAGAGTTGTCACCGTTGAGGAGTTGCTCTCATTTTGTTTTTCTGTTGTGACAAAGATATCCAATAAATACAGAGGTTCCAGGAAGCGGCCCACATTTGCTTGCCATTAGTCTCTGTCTTTATACGTGAGGTATATCAGCCTCACTAGGTCTTATCTCATTATTGTTCGGCCGGTCAGCTACCCATATAAGAAGAGTAGTTCCAGGTAAACATATTGTTCAAGGCTAATACTCTATGTTCGCTAACCTTTGACTCTGACCGGCGCTTTAAAGGCTCTGCTCTTTGCCCTCTACCATTTGACCTGTCTGAAGTGTACCTTTATAATTGCCCCAGTCGCTATCAAACGCACATATGGGAGGGTGTCGGAGCCAGGGGGCCGCCGTCCGTCCCGTGACCTTTTGGCCCCCTCGGCCATCCATTCTGCCCCCCCCCCCCCACCCTCCCCTCCCACCACCCTCAATCCCATACTGTATAGTCTGCATGTCGGGGTTATTGATGGAGCCTTGGAGATATTTATCGGTCAGTCGTGACCTTTGGCTGGGGCAACGCAAACACTAACCCTTGGTAAGACTTGTATTGACGTGGACGGATGTGATCAGATAGAGGTATATAGCGTGGAGGATGGCGCCCGTGGAGATATGGATCGAGAATGCCTAAAGACATCGTCATTCTGCTTTAAGCACTGATGCATTCGCACTGGTTTTTTTTGTATTCCACTATGAATGAACGGGAGCGATCCAATAAATGTATTGTATGTACATAGAAAAGTGAACCATTTCATTATATTTAAAAAGAAAACAAAAAATCGTTGCTTTTATATATATACAGTATAAATATGATGTTAATTCATCAATGTAAATAGAACAACCCCTTTAGATTGTTGACCCCGAGAAAAATAACCTCATTATCTGGATAAAATACATTCAGGTAATGGTAACCGCAACAGAGGAGAAAAATGTAAAACGTCCAGTGTATCAATTCCCCTCCGCCTATCCTCTCATCTCATCCCCGGTCCTCGTGAGTCTCTTCATCACAGGAAGTAAAGCATGCGCTAAAGCACCTGCAATTAAGATAAGCCCGGCCACAGCTGGACAATTACCTGCCAACTAACCTTTTCTGGGCCACTTAAGGATGTAAGGACCCCTGGGGATAGATAGTGCCCTGAGTAGAACAAGCACTCCAACAGGCCAGAGCGGGAGGGAGGGAGGGAGGGAGAGAGAGAGAGAGAGAGAGAGAGAGAGAGAGAGAGAGAGAGAGAGAGAGAGAGAGAGAGAGAGAGAGAGAGAGAGAGAGAGAGAGAGAGAGAGAGAGAGAGAGAGAGAGAGAGAGAGAGAGAGAGAGAGAGAGAGAGAGAGAGAGAGAGAATAGAGATGCAGAAAGAAAGAGACACAGAGAGAGACAGAGAGAGAGAATAGATGGAGGGAGGGAGAGAGGAAAGAGAGAGACACAGAGAGGTAGGATTGTGTGAAGAGGAAAGCAAGCGAGAATGTGAACAAGACAAGCAGAGGTATCATAGTGCGGTGACCTAATCCTCCGCATGAGAGCAGTGTTTGAGTGACTCGGTGGTGTCAGCCATAGGGAGGGGGGCTTTAGGGGGTGTGATCAGGAGAGGTGAGGATAGGAAGAGCAGGGCGGGGGGGGAGGGGGAGGGCGGAGGGGATCCATTGGACGACTAAGGACTAAGAAGGGACTGGTCCCCCCCTGACCGCTGCCCAATCTCAGCCCATCTCTTTGTAAACACAGGGAAATTGATCGCAGGCAGCTGACGGGATTTCCCTGCTGTCCCGGGTCATTATCACAGTGTGCACTGGCTCTAATTTTGTCTTAACCAAACCGCTAGATGTGTTTTAATTAAGGTGACTAAGCAGTCCGAAGGTATCAGACTCAGTGCGTCGCTGTGTGCGACCGTTGCGACGTAAGAAGTTAGAAAATGTCCCATAGGGGAACTAACATTGTATTCATTAACGTGTATAATTAACCTTCCTGCTGACAATATTTGTGTTTGGGTTAGGGTATTTTTTTTATACGTGTTACATCATCATCACCATCATCATCATCATCATCATCCTCCTCATCATCATCATCATCATCATCATCATCATCATCATCTACATCATGTAAGTGCTGAAGTCTGCCCACTGTGTCAGGGTAGAACCTCACCATACCCTGTGTGACACCCGAGACTCAGGCACCCTGCAAGGCGACTGTGCAAATCATCCCTGGATTCATGGATCCGGTGCTGTTCATAAATCACTGCCGAGTCGGGAGATAGTTAGCCCCGAGTCCTTTGCTTTAATGTCACGGGCAGGTCTACTACGCCAGACGAGTCACTAAACATGTTACTAAAGCCTCTTCTATCGCGCCCCTCCGTCCCTCAGACCTCTAGTGGAGCCGTGAAAACACTCAACATCACGCCGGCTCCTGATTCATTCATGCAGATGTAAAAAAAGATAGCAATAACACACACCTTCCCATCACAACACTCAGCTATCGTCTCGCTGTCAGTGGAGGGACGTGCACCAGGCCCGGCGCACGCGGTGTTAAAACAAAGACGTGGCGACACCGCGGTGTCCTAATTCACCTGGTGTCAATGTGGCCCCTCACCCCGGGCCCCAGCGCAGCCTGGCCCCGCTATAGATCATGGTGCTTAATGGCTGTTCCTGCAGGTGCGGAGGGAATGGCAGTAAAGGCTTCCATTACGGGGGAGAATGGGCCCCCTCCAGACAGCGCTGTCATTACCCATCCATTGTGAGGCCTTAGAGGAAGCTCTAAGTGTGGCCGACGTATGGCTTTGTTACGACTCCATGGTCTGGCTCCGGCTGGGAGAGAAGAGAGGTGGTGGTGTTGGTGGTGGAGGTGGTGGAGGTGGGGGTGGTGGCGGTGGAGGTGGTGGCGGTGGTGGTGGCGGTGGTGGTGGAGGTGGTGGTGGAGGTGGTGGTGGAGGTGGTGGTGGTGCGGTGGTGGCGGTGGTGGTGGTGGTGGCGGTGGTGGTGGAGGTTGTGGTGGTGATGGGGGTGGTGGTGATGGAGGTGGAGGTGGCGGCGGTGGAGTTGGTGGAGGTGGAGGTGGAGGTGGCGGAGGTGGCGGCGGCGGTGGTGGAGGTGGAGGTGGAGGTGGTGGTGGAGGTGGAGGTGATGGTGGTGGCGGTGGTGGTGGTGGCGGTGGTGGAGGCGTTGGTGAAGGTGGTGGTGCTACACGGGAGGATGGAGCAATAGGGGCTGATCAAGATGGAGGATGTGGATGAAATCCGGAGCGCCGAGCCGTCCCTCCTCCTCGCGCTCCTCCTCCTCTTCCCCCTGCTGATGTGCTTGTGAGTAAACGGGGTGTTGGTGGTGGGGGTGGGGGTGGGGGCGGGTTATTTGGTGCTATTTTTACAAGAAACGGGTTGATTTGTCTTAGGCCATTACCGTCTATTACAGCTGCGAGTCTCGGAGAAAAGGTGGGAAGAGGCAGGCGCTGGCATTCTGCCTAAAGACAAATCAATGAAACAAATTAATCCTTCGCAGGCTGCGGTGACACAGTAATCCATCATTCAGAGGGCGCTTTTACACAGCAAATCAGTGAGGTGGTGAAGGCCCGGGGGTGGGAGCGGTGGGGTAAAGGCCCTGGCGGGGGTTGGGGGGGGGGGGAGAAGGGGGGCTAAGGGGGGGGGAGGTAGGGGGAAGGGGGAGGGGGAGGCGGTACACAGCCACGCTCTGGTAACACTGGGGTAATGCCGGAAGGTGCCAGGGAACCCTGTGGCTCAGAGGACTTCCGTTAACACGCTTAAAGTCCATGTTCCGAGCAGGGGAAGAAGGAAGGGGACCTATAGTGTAGGAATGCACTGAGGGCATGAGCACACACACACACACACACACACACACACACACACACACACACACACACACACACACACACACACACACACACACACACACACACACACACACACACACACACACACACACACACGCACACACACTGAACGTACGTCACCTCGATTGTGTGCTTGCCTCACAGCATCCGGATGATCGCTGATGGTTCATGCTATATTTTAATCTGACACCGAGGCAGCAATCCGAACATTAACGCTACAACATAGCCATAAGCTGAAAATCAATGATGGAAAATTCTTGGGCGATGGAATGAGATGGAGGGAGAAATGTTTTATAGCGGGACGAGGAACAGGGAGGAAGGAGCAATTCATTAAGACATTCCTTTGGCTCCGTCTCCAAACCTTACCATTTGGCGCGGCTCTGATTCCACTGCGGAACGCTGTGCGCTGTCAGGGCGATGACATATTCTGGTGCATGGCAAATCACCATGGCTACGGCCTCTAAAGGCTTAAAAGAGACCAGGTGCCGGCGTCCGCAGACGCGTGGAGACCACACAATCCGAGGGAACCACAGCCTGCCGCGGAGACGGCGCTGAAATGATGGCTGCTCTGCTTCTGCCGGTGGCTACATGCTAATGCACCACGACACGGCCAATTAAAAACCTCAAGTCTACGCATGTGATTGAGTCATGTGATCAGCTCCCCAGCAAGGAATTAATCCTGACCAATCAAAGACATATGTAAAACAGGCTATTCTCTCTGATGAATACTGTAACGGCAGACAACAAAAGGATTCCAGCTCCACTGGGAATACCGGGAAGGGGTGGAGTGGGTGGTGGGGGGGGGGGGGGGGGGGGTTGTTGGTGGAAAAAAGACACACAGACGATAGATTGATTATTTTTATTTACATTGTTGCAGTGTTGCACCCCATGTTAGTGACGTTACATCATGTAGCAAGCTTCAAGATCATGATGCCATGGCCCCATTACAACCTCTGCTTCACAA
>OLKM01000810.1:10000-27500 GCA_900291075.1 Melanogrammus aeglefinus
CATTCAAGCCTTATTGTCTCAAATTAGGCTTGTAGTTTTTGGAAGGAGAAGGGGCTGTATTCCGTTACATAGGCCTACGTACCAACCTAAATAAAGCAAGGCTCTGAATGAAAAAACAAAAACTGGGATTAGTTTCAACATCAGTCTACATGACAGCGTTTCTGCACTCAAACCTATAGCCTACTCAACAGAATATAGCTCAAACTCTTCTTAAATATTTTTTATTTCATTTGAATCTGTTTGTCATTTTCAGTTTCTGTCTATTTGTTTGTTTGATTATTTGTTCTTCCACAGGTTTGTGCAAGTATTTCTGCCTAATTTGAGTCTAGAGTTCTGGCCTCCTATTTGGTGAGTCATGTTGTTGTTTTAGATGCTGCAGCCATAAGTGGGCATTACAAGCCCCACGACAGCGGCCTGTCCCTGTTTCTCTCGTGTAGCCTTTCCATTAAGAACGATTAGATGATTCCTATTGAAAGTTACTGGTCCATAGAGAAGAGGCAGAGGATAAAAGTCGATTTCAAGTGACCTTCTCGTCCCTTTCACACCATTTTGTGCCCCTGAATCGTTGGGGATCAGTTTGGTGAAAGATCCCTCTTTTCTTTTCAAACTAAAGTGGAGAGGTTGCAAAGCCCCTCGAAATAGCCTTTAGGAGGGATTTATTAAATTATGAAAGTGTAACGGCCAAAGGTTAAATGCTTTCTGATTTTAAATACGAACGTATTTGTTTTCACAGTTTATGTGTAACGGAAAAATATATATATTTTACAAAGATGTAAATAGTGCCCTACCCTAATCTGTAGAAGCCTACAACACATTCAATGCACTACATTTCAATTAAAGCCATTTAAAATGTGTTATGATTGAAACTATCATGTTTCCATCCATCCACCCCTTCTGTCTCAAGAGATGCTGAAGTGGTCTCCGTCACTCCGTGCGTCGATCTTTTTCAATAACTTTTTTAAATGATGGCCGGAGAAAGAAAAACAACAGCTACAAAAACAAGGCCTACTTCATTATCCTTGAACGATGGTCCTACTAAACAGCAGATCGTGATCTGTCTGTACTCGTTCAGAAATCTCTATTAGCATACTCGACCAAACACAAATATATTTCCCTTGGAGGAATACAACCTACATTTTAATTATTTACAGGAACATCAAATAATTAGAAAACGCATGCACGGAGGAATGCTGTGGAAACGAAACATTATAATATAACGATAAGACCCTTGGTCAATGTGTGCAGTTTAATACACGCCAACTGCATTCTACAGCCTATATAACGGCAGTCAGACAAGTGCAAAGTTATTTTTGATGGCTAGAAGCTGCATCTTATTAGGTAACCACATGGTAGTCATGCTATGCTGGATATGAGCCCTATTAACCCCGATTGTATTATTCAAACAGCCCGGGCGCCTCGCAGGGAATGTGAGGGGCCAAGCTATGCGACACGTTGGTTCAACTACACTTTCTGCATCTATGTTTTCGGGGCGTTTTGCATTCCAAGTTACTGTTGATCATGTCCAAGTCAATAATGCACTCATTTTTTTGGCAAACACATTTTTGAGAGATAATCAGAACTGGGATAGCTTGACACTAACCTCATAGGGCAACATAGAACGAGCATTTAGACTACATGATTTTGGGAAAAAATACTTTGGATTGGCTGCAGGAACTAAGTTAAAAATGCATTGTGACTGGGAGGGGGCTTTAACGCTGTGTGTAAGTATAGGCCTACCCGTCTGATGACTTTTCTATTTCCTCTACATTTTGTAAATCTTGCCTTGTCTTCTAACACGATGGTTTAGCGGTGTTCGGACGTCAAATGCAGGTCCTGCAACCTAATTACTGTGCTACCAGAACTTATCCGTTCAAGCTCGGTTAATAGGCAATATGTGTTCAATTGCATTTATACAACAATCTTTTGAGCACTCTTCTTTATCTTTCTAACACTTAAAAAAAATGAGGACAGACTGACGGATAGAAAGGACTTCTGTTTAAATTAATTTAAAATTTCGACCTTAATGAAATAGCCGTGATGTTATTGTCCCCAAAAGTTAGTCAAGGAGAGGACAAGTCCTTATGGAGTTTATATATTTATATAGTTAAATATTTATATAGTTAGGCTATATATTTAAATACAATAACATTTAACATATAGGCATATGCTTATTCATTTTTAATGCATTAAATTAACATTGCATCTAAAATATAGAGAATAGTTTATTCGTTGAGTCTATTGCTCGGCTATGGATTCAAGCTGCTCTCGACGTGCCTCACACACACATACACACACACAAACACACACGCACACACACATGCACACACACGCATGCACGCACACTCTTACACACACTCACACACACACGCGTGCGCGTGCGCGCACACGTACTTTCAAGGCTGCAAACAGCGTAACGGAATACACGAATTTGACGAGAAAGCAGACCAGTCTGAGCCCCAACAACACAAAACATGCCCAGTAAATACAAATTCTACTCACATTAGGCGCCAAAAAAAGTTGCATCATATTCGTAACGGTGGCATCCCTTTCAACAGTTTACGCGGCGGCGGAATATCTACTCTTTGGAGTTTACGGTCATGCGGCACAGGACCCAATACATCTCTAAAAGGAAGTGTGTGTGTACGTGTGTCGTGTGTGTGTGTGTGTGTGTGTGTGTGTGTGTGTGTGTGTGTGTGTGTGTGTGTGTGTGTGTGTGTGTGTGTGTGTGTGTGTGTGTGTGTGTGTGTGTGTGTGTGTGTGTGTGTGTGTGTGTGTGTGTGTGTGTGTGTGTGTGTGTGTGTGTGTGTGTGTGTGTGTCTGTATGTGAGCCTGTGTGCTAAGGAGAAGAACAATAGATCTCCTACTTGCCTTCACTGGTGCTCCCCTTGTCCGCGTAGAGAGATAGTGTTCATCTGGTGGAAGACGTGGCCGACGCTTGTTCTTGTATCGCTGCACTGTCCACTTTATCCTTTCTCTCGCCGGTTCCTCCGCAGCATTTTACCCCTGCTCCCATTCGCTGTCTCTCTCATTCTCACTCTTCTCTCGCAAGCTCTCCCTCTTTTTTTCCTCTCCATTCTGCAGAGTTAAATCTTAATGATACACTTACGCTGGATTCTTTGTCTGCTTTAATCTTATTCGTTTCACCTTTTCAAAGAGCTGGATACATGAGCGCCGAGTCGCGGTGGAATGTCCCGTGACAGGGACGGGGAGAGAGAGCTCTGTGTTGCTGAATACTTCAATTCACCCATCCCTCTTATGCCTTTCCAAAAGGGGGGACTTGCATATATACGCTCCGTTATATGTGCTTATATCTCTATGTACTTAAGCTAAAGATACTTTTTAAAATGATTTAGAATCGATGTCATTTGAGAGCTACAAATTGTGTATTTATAGGAAATACGTATGCTCCTATATTTTGGGAAAATCTTCTTGCATGAGCAAAGGTCTGTTATTTGTTGTATCCCACCCCCTCCCACACCCCTACACATACGCAATTATCAATCATTAATAAAGTTGGTTCTGTAATTGATAAGCACCAATAATGTGTCAGAAGTGCGTGTGTGTTTGCCCTTGTTTCCACATGCGCCACTATTACGCAAACGAGTGCATATATCGGGCCAGCTAAATAACAATTTCAAGACTCATGAGAGGGGAAAAAAAACTAAAAGCAACTGCTCCAAAGTGTGCACATATTTTGAATTTTAAAAATGAATGTGATGGATGGGGGACTCTACAGAGCAATTAGGTTGTAATTGTACATCGTACGCTAGATGGCAGCCCGATCCAGACATTTTTGAGTCGGATGGTCGGGAGCGGAGAGATCCCCACCAACAAATAGTCGGAATCCCCCTTGCAATTCTCCAACAACTTCACGTGTATTTGTATTAATACCGTTATTAGGAGCTTCATTCGGCGATGTCTGGTGAAAGACCGGGCTCATATGCATCGATGAACCATTAATATTCCACATGATGTGATCTTATTCCAATATTTCCTGCCGCGTGTTCCGCATGCGATTCGTCCAAAGCAGTGTAGGGAATTATACGCTTTTTTTTCAGTGCATTCGCCTCGTGTATCAGATCGACACGTTGCTAACAATATGTAGGGTTTTGCTCGCTACGCCACAGTGTAACATTTATTTACGAGGATATACCGCAATGCGCATGGCTGCAAAAACCCATAAGTGTCTAATAAGCGCCTCGACGCGACAATAATGAATCCGTTGCTTTTCATAATAAGGATAACAGTTTAACACAAACCATTTCAAACTTTGGGCAAATCTGTGCAAGTCCCCCTTTCGCAGCAGCGGCAGCGGCGCACGTTTGTTTATTTCACTTGCGTAAAGCTTTGTCCCTGATTTTTTTTTTGACCCGCTTTTTCAGATATTCTATCCAGGTTTTTCCTCCTCTTTTTGGTGACAATAGACGGCCCATACTAATCAGGTTTCAAAGTAAATAGCAACGCGGGGTGAGCTCAATGTAAATGGTGCTTGTCAGAGCCCCCGAGTCGTAGGTAGGCAAGGAACGGAGGAGGACTCCAACCAATGGAGAGAAAGAGGCTTGGCTAACCTTAGCCTCCCATTTTCTCTCTCTCCCTCCCTCTCTCTCTCTCTCCCTCTCCCTCCACCCCACGCCCCCCCTCCTCAATGCAGGGCTCTGGCCAGTCAGTCGCCTTTGATTATCAGTTGCCAGCAGCCTCTCTCTTGGCTCCTTGACACGAGCACCATATAAGGCGCAGCGATCTCCATAGAAACGTGTCAGTTTCAATAGTAGTGTCAAAGTTCACTATATACAGACATTCGCGCAGATCCCCGTTTCGGAAACATTGCTGCGCTGGTCCTCCCGTTTAAGCGCATTCATTTTTCGGGTCTCTCCTTCTTCTTGCATATTCTATTAGGTTTTTTTTCTTTTTATCTTTTCCCCCGTTCGCTCTATTTCTATTGGAGAGGTGAAAACTACACGGACACTTCGGCACCGCGGTTTTTTGCTGGGGCGAGATGAGGTTTATTTAAGAATATAGATGTGCAATCCTCCCCTCCTGCAGCGAAGACGGGAGTAAGGAGCGAGGAAGAAAAGAGAAAGGAATTTATTTCTCCGCAGCACTTTGGATCGCGTTGTCTTGCAGAAAAGATTTGATGCTCGTTTCTGCGTCCATGTGAATCGCCCTGTCTCCTTTGTGGCTATTTTATACAGAACTGCAATTTGTTACGTCTGGCTCCGGTTTTTCTACAAGATTTTAGTTCCTGAATGGCTGTGTGCAATTTACCTTGGAACTGGCCTCCCGATACTTGCACATCCTGATCGGGTGCCTTTTTCTATTGCCTATTGCTATTTTGAATGTATTGATCGCTCCTATACTCTCTCTGCGCAACCTATGAGATCGCTCGCTCCAATTTGACTTTCCACTGTCGTCCTTTTTTGCGAGATCTCTCTCTCTATTTTTCTCATCGGCACGGTCCACATACACCAGCGAACATTTCGCTTTATAGCACTTTTCGTGGCCGAGATATGGCAATGGTAGTCAGCGTGTGGCGCGATCCGCAGGAAGACGTGGCCGGAGGACCTCCGAACGGCCCCAACCCAGCAGTTCAGCCGGCGAGGGAGCAGCAGCAGACGGCGTCGGCGGCGCCGCACACCCCGCAGACTCCCAGTCAACCGGGACCCCCGTCCACACCGGGGGCTGCCGGCGACAAGGGGAGTCAGAATTCCGGACAAAGTCAACAGCATATAGAGTGTGTGGTGTGCGGAGACAAATCGAGCGGCAAACACTATGGCCAGTTCACCTGCGAGGGATGCAAAAGTTTCTTCAAGAGGAGCGTGCGGAGGAACTTAACGTATACGTGTCGTGCCAATAGGAACTGTCCCATTGACCAGCACCACCGCAACCAGTGCCAATATTGCCGGCTGAAGAAGTGTTTGAAAGTGGGAATGCGGCGGGAAGGTGAATATATTTTTGTAAAGCCACTCATGATTACGCGTCTTAGTAGCAGGAGAACAGGGGCTGCCATGTTGCATTAAGGTCAAAGGATATGGCGAGGCAATAGGCCTGCTGCAGTCTTCATCGCGGGTTTTATTTAAATAAATATGTGCCATAGGGATTAGGAGGCTATTTTCCTCTCTAAGAGGAGACTCACAACAGAGAGACGGCTTACAAAATACACACAGTGTGTAGAACATTTTTTTTAATTGTCAGGGTCATTTATTATCTTTGTTAATCTTTCCTCGCACAAGCCTTAGCCACGTGAAATTAATTATTATTGAGCTGGAATATTTCATATAGGTTTCAAAGCACAGCTGTGCAAGAGACGGGTTGGTTCGTGTGTGTGTGTGTGTGTGTGTGTGTGTGTGTGTGTGTGTGTGTGTGTGTGTGTGTGTGTGTGTGTGTGTGTGTGTGTGTGTGTGTGTGTGTGTGTGTGTGTGTGTGTGTGTGTATACATGTCTACGCGTGTGTGTATGTATGTGAGTATATGTGTGTGTGTGTGTGTGTGTGTGTGTGTGTGTGTGTGTGTGTGTGTGTGTGTGTGTGTGTGTGTGTCGTGGTGTGTGTGTGTGTGTGTGTGTGTGTAGTGGTGTTGTGTGTGTGTGTGTGTGTGTGTGTGTGTGTGTGTGTGTGTGTGTGTGTGTGTGTGTGTGTGTGTGTGTGTGTGTGTGTGTGTGCGAGCGATCACGTACCCGTCTGCTTGTATACGCGTGTATATGTACATCCTAGTCGTTTATATTTGTATAGTGGGACTGGTGTGTCTGTTAAAATGAACCGACAAGACTCCGTCTTTCTAGCCCCATATGCTGACTAGACAGCCCAGCCATCTTCAATGAAGTTGTATTGGGATCGTTGTGTTCCCTGCTATCATCAGAGGCATCACAGGCCGTAGCTTAGCCCCATCGTAAAACCCTTGTTAAATAAGACAATTTTATAAATTATGGAATAAAAAAAGGATATTTATAGGAATTTTCGAGTGGGGCCATTGTGGAAATTAAATAAACCACTGACTTATTTATATTTATTTATTGTAGTGATACTATGAAATTAAGAGACGTGGGTTGCTCACGTGACCTTTTGTAGGGGTTAAAGGGTCCAATTCTAAATTAAAACAGCATTTCACAAGAAAAATAGATTTGTAATGGTTAACCGTACCGAGATAATAAAGAATCAGATAATTGTGTCCAACTACACCCAAGGACCCCTCATCTATTAAATGATATGTCTGGGTGACGCGCGCTAGCAATGGCGTCTGTATTATTGATGTTAGTTTAAAGGCATATCCCTATATGTGTGTATATTATAATACAAAACAAAAGCAATATCTGATCAAAGGGAGCGAAACCCCATAAAACACGATTGTATTTCGCCCCGGGATGCATATTCACAATTAGAAAAAAAAAAGAAAAAAAACAGTCTACGTTAACACGCAGGCCCTCACACACAAACAGATAACAGTGTAATTCGGATTTAAACACATTTTGTAAGTTAGTATTCGGGCAGAAAACAATAGCTGAAGCTTTAGCTCGCCGTAAGGCTCGTAGCTTTGCTTGTCCACACATAAACAAATGTTTATCAGTCCTGGATGCACATTTCCTCTCCTTCTCTTTCTTTTTGTCAGCGGTTCAGCGAGGACGAATGCCTCCAACCCAACCGAACCCAGGCCAGTACGCCCTCACCAACGGAGACCCGCTGAACGGCCACTGCTATCTCTCCGGATACATCTCGTTACTGCTGCGGGCCGAGCCTTACCCCACGTCCCGCTATGGAAGCCAGTGCATGCAGCCCAACAATATCATGGGCATCGAGAACATCTGCGAGCTGGCGGCTCGCTTGCTCTTCAGCGCCGTGGAATGGGCGAGAAACATCCCCTTCTTCCCCGATCTGCAGATCACCGACCAGGTGTCCCTTCTCAGGCTGACGTGGAGCGAATTGTTTGTGCTTAACGCGGCTCAGTGCTCCATGCCTTTGCATGTGGCCCCTCTGCTCGCCGCGGCCGGCCTGCACGCCTCGCCGATGTCCGCGGACCGCGTCGTGGCTTTCATGGATCACATTCGGATCTTCCAGGAGCAGGTCGAGAAGCTCAAGGCCCTGCACGTTGACTCGGCAGAATACAGCTGTATCAAGGCGATAGTGCTCTTTACATCAGGTGGGTACCAAAAACCGAGAATCACACCATCAGACATACTCCCAGACATACTATATATATGGGACACGAAATCACAGAGAATAGACGGAGCGAAGAGGGATTGCAATGGGGAAGGAATTGGGGGGAACATGGCTGTCAGGTTTAGGCTACTCGTTGATTTGGCAGTGTTTTGACAACAGCTTGCTGCATATCCACTTGCATACATTTTCATGTCACTTATGCCCATAGCATGAGACATATAAACACACCCAGATTAAGGAAGCGCTTACGTTTTTTTAATGCATAGGGCCATGCCAAATAATTTCAGGAGTAAGTTAATTAAAAATATATATTAGTCCATGAAGCGTTTCAGCAATGTGTGGCCACTTGATGGTCACAAATAAGGTTGCGTACGCCTATGTATGGATAGGTGACACATCGTGAAGCCCATGGCCTGATGATGATGTAGGACAGCTGATGCATTTATGAGTTGTGGTCCTCGCTCCCCGCGCACAAACACATGTTAATGGGAACAGGAAATAATTCCTAGATCACAGAATGTGATGAAATGGAATAATATGTCCAATGTCATTATACGAGATGCAGCTTATATATATATATATATATATATATATATATATATATATATATATATATATATATATATATATATATATATATATATATATATATATATATATATATTATATATATATATATATTAATAGGGATACAGTAATAATAATTTAAAAAATCAGTAATACTGTTGATGGCTTAATAATGGTGCACTGTGGAGTTACTGAAGGCTGTCAGTTGTTTGTGTAGTTTGGAAGATCTTTTGGAGTTAGTTGGTTATTGCCTGTCAGGGCAAGGCTGTATGCAGGGAGTAGGTGAAGGGGTGGGAAAAGTGCAAAACCATTTATTACCAGAATACACAGAGTGAGTCCCTAGCTACTTAATCATCATTGGTCGTGTGAAACATGGGCTATTTCATAAAAAAGTTGTTTGATTGGTAGATAACCTTTTTGATTAGATTTGGATAATCATCCCCACAAATATATTGTTGAGATTTAATTTGTAGGGATCCCATTTTTGGGGTGCAACCACGTTTAGGAGGAAATATAGCCCCCTATTATTTTATTTTATTCATATTATTACAATTTATTTATTTTTCACACCAACTTTAGCCAATTTATCGGGAATATATTTTAACCATTATGTTTTACTCAGATAGTTTAAGCAACATATCACTTGGCATTTTATAGTCTCTGGATAAAAACAGATATACTAATTAATTACTACTCTAACCAAATAAAATACATTTCACAATATCTAATTTCCAATTATGAGTGTAGTAGCACCTTTTTCCCAGCGTATTTGAAAGACAGCGAAAAACAAGTAAACCTACCCTTATTTCTATATTCTGATCCCATATTTGTATAACCCTTTTTAGGAAATAATAAGTATGTGCTGCGTTTATAACACAAATTGAAGCTTTAGGCTAGGATTAGAAGTAGGCTACTGCAGCATAGTAGATGCGCACATATCAGACCAATTTGACTAGGATAATGGCGGAGGATAGCAATGGCTGTCTGGAACAAGTGGCTTGGTACCCTGGTACCCGACAAAGGCCGTGGGCCATGCACCTTCATGGACAAGCTGACTGTCCTTGTTTACCCTGAAACAAACTCGACCATAAAACACATTATTGAGTGTCGCTGTGAATATCGATTGCCATGACATTTCTTATCCAGACGCAGATCTGGAGACTATTATCCTCGGTGCCCGTTCGGAGGCTAAGGAGAGGCAGGCCAGATAGATCAGCTATAGGCCTGCTCAACTCTCCTTCGACCGATGCATTCAATCGACACATCCGGCAATACAGCCGGCAATACAGTTTGACGACATTGAACTAATGGTTTTCTGCATTGAGCTATACCCTAACAGCGGTGAAAGATGCATCTGTTTAAAAGGAACGCGCGAACAAGGGCAAACTATAAGATTTGGCTAACAAATGACGGGTCTAGTTCACGCGCTTCGTCTCCGCAGACAATGATATATAGGCCTATCGATATTTACACTGAGCCTTCCCGGTCACACAACGCCTGTAATGCGAGTGGTAGTACGCTGTATTGAATTGAAATGGAAAATAGAGATCATGGTTGTATGCCATTTCTAGATACGCCTACAGCCCACTCTTAAATAAACACCATGTGAGGTCATGTACCATGGCACCATGCTGACCTAGCGGGGCCACACAACGGTTCACGGTATATTTTCAAGAAGAAAGGCCCGTTTGGGAATGTTATTACACAAAAGTCGTAAGAGGCATAGCGCATGCTCGCATCCAGACCCAACCTGTACATTCACATCGCCTCTTTAAGAAACAGGCGCTATGGAGCTGCTTTCTGCGTGGCTATTGTCTTAACCTCTCCTAATAAATCGGATTGCTTCCAGCGGCCTTTCCTGTGCTCCGTTCAAAAACAGGCCAGGAACGGTCTATTGAGAGAAACGGGCGAAATGACTTAACAGCTTACTGAGAGTAATTAGGTCACATTACATCCTCTGCAATTTCAGATTCATCAGTGTCGTTTGTGTTTCCGTATGCTCTCCCGAGCCCAGGGATCACGAGCAGTGGCCTTTCAGCCTAACCTGTCGTTCACCTCGGTCTAGAACGTACACGTACCTCAGCCTGTACAGTTGCATAATAGGCCTACTATTTTAGTCTGGGGGCATGGGCAATATTATTACTTTTTATTTGTGTTAGAACAGACGGTATCCTCAGTCAAATTTTGCCCCCCCCCCCCCCCCCCCACCCCACCCCACCCGCCTCTCTCTCTCGTGCACACACACACACACACACACACACACACACACACACACACACACACACACACACACACACACACACACCACACACACACACACACACACATACACACAGCACACACACAGACACACACACACACACACACACACACACACACACACACACACACACACACACACACACACACACACACACACACACACACACACACACACTTCGGCAGAGGCACAATTGTTTATTTTGTATGACAGTCCCTGTAGCTCAGTGTGATGTAGCATGTTTGGGCAGTATGTTTGTTCATTCCACTTTGTCAATAACACGTAACGTTGCTGATGTTGAATGATAACCGGGGCTGGGGTTTGTGGGGTTTTTTTTCTCCTTCTCTTTCGGCCACACAGACGCCTGCGGCCTGTCAGACGCAGCTCACATTGAAAGCCTACAAGAGAAGTCCCAATGCGCCTTGGAGGAATACGTGAGAAGCCAGTATCCTAACCAACCAAGCCGCTTTGGTAAGCTCTTGCTACGACTGCCGTCACTGCGCACCGTCTCCTCCTCAGTCATTGAGCAGCTGTTCTTCGTGCGCTTGGTAGGTAAAACTCCTATTGAAACGCTCATCAGGGATATGCTACTATCCGGGAGCAGCTTCAACTGGCCTTACATGTCCATTCAATGATTCGTATGAGAGAGTGAAAAGAGAATAAGGACCAAAATTCAGCATCCCCTAAGAAGACTATATATAGGACCTGGTCTGAAAGACTTGGAAGTCGTGACTTTTTTTCCTTTTTTTATATTCTGTCTTCTGGGACTGAAATGGAATACATTATGTACAGAAAATATGGAACTGGACTTTACACCTGTGTAAATCGCCTCTCATCTTCAAGAACAATACCCTTCATTTTGTAAAATACTAGTCTTTATTTTCCTTTTTGTAAAAAAAATACAAATAAAATGAAAAACATCATATGCGCAGTAAGTAAAAAAAAAAAAGAATCATGACTTAGCGGGAAAATAATGTTTCCAAGCAATTATAAGAATTGTCCTGTGTCTATGTACCTCTCTGTTTTGTATTTTTTCTGGTTCTAAACCAGGGTTTCTGTGATTCTATACTAATAATTTTTTGATATAACCTTTTGCTTCTTATAATGAGTGCGATATATGTTGTCGAAGCTATGTTCTCCAAGAATTAAAATTGAAGTGAGAATTTAAAACAGAAAAATAAAAGAAATTTAGACAAATAAGAAACACGTCTAATCGCTATGACAATATCACCACTGATGGTTGAACTTTGACCTATTGCTAATATGGACCTGCAACCGCAGCCAACTGACCTCGAGGACATTTTTACTATAAAGAGGACGTCTGTGGCGCCTTTTCCCGGCCACGAGTGCGCGTGGAGCCGATCATCAGTCAAAGAGGAGAGACATGAAAATCAAAAGCACTTTTAATATATCATTTCAAATACATTTTTTTGTTTGTTTTGTCTTTAAATTTTCATTGTTTCTTGGATTTTATTGGTTGTTGCCTTCAATTTGCTTACTCCATGATGCAGCTTTTGCAAAAAAAGGGTCGGTTGATGAAGTTGTGTGATGGTGACTGTAATATTAAAAAAGAAATAGGCAACAACGTCTCATTCTCCAGCATTTTACTGTGATCAAATGTCAACATGCATATAGCAGCTTATTTCATTACGGGCAATGGGCATTCTAAG
The DNA here is from genome assembly GCA_900291075.1 of Melanogrammus aeglefinus. Taxonomy (NCBI): domain Eukaryota; kingdom Metazoa; phylum Chordata; class Actinopteri; order Gadiformes; family Gadidae; genus Melanogrammus; species Melanogrammus aeglefinus. The sequence continues at coordinate 22,646 of OLKM01000810.1, forward strand.
AAAAACATGGAATCATAACACACGTTCAAAATTCGCTGTTGCAAACTGTTAAGTGGTGTAATTACGCAGTTGGAACATATACAATTGCACTACGTACTGACTTCATGTGAACACACAGCGTTGTGGACCAGGGGCTACCTACTCTGCAAAATAGCTGGAAAGCTCGTTCCCTGCCTGTGAGCTCATTAATGTTTGATATACTCCCAGACAAACGAAAAGCATGACACAGACTAGACTATCAACTCGTGTCTACCTCCTCACGTGGCACAATCAAGGCCCTTCCCTCTCACCGTTCAGCCAGCGACGCACATGAGCAGAACCAGTCATAGCCCCACATCGCATTGGCACTACCCCACGTCAGTGTATATTATGACTCACTATAGATCCAGGCGTCACTCGGCATACGGTGAGGTGCAGGGAGCCGCCTGATCGATCCGGAGCGCGCTTCGGACTGCATGTAAGCACACAATATGACGTGAGACTAGTTAAGGGAGAAGAAGACGGATTGGAAAGTGGAGAGACCAGGGATTTGGGGGACCATTGCCTGATGGGGATAGAAACAAATGGAGTGGATGGGGAGACCAGTGTGTGTGTGTGTGTGTGTGTGTGTGTGTGTGTGTGTGTGTGTGTGTGTGTGTGTGTGTGTGTGTGTGTGTGTGTGTGTGTGTGTGTGTGTGTGTGTGTGTGTGTGTGTGTTTGTGTTTTAGAGAAAGTGTCTGTGTGTGTACGTGCGCTTACGAGCGTTCCCCCCACACCTCTTTAATATCCTAACGATATTATAGAGGTGGAGAATGTAAAGAATGCCTCGGTGAACGATAACAAGACATTCATGTAGTTACAGACAGCTCTCTGTGCATCCAGCCCTTTGTCTCCATAGTCTACATATGACGCAGCTCCCTTCAGATTCTCTCCTAGAGCTAAACGTAGCTTATTGGTAAAGCTTCTCCCCTCAAAGGCCACCCAATACTTAAATGTGAACTTGGAATTTGGAAAGGTCCCGTGTGTGCCACACATGAAATATGTCTCCTCATGTCTTCTTCATCAGACACGTTAGGCTTCTTGTGTTGGGTTTCACTCTCGTCTGGTGAACACGACTGATACCGCGGAGTGTAGCGAAATAAGGTGAGATGAGATGGATGGATGGATCAAACCGTTAATTATATTGATACCTCGAGGTATCTCGCTATATTTATAGATTAGGTGGTACTGATTCACTCAATCACAAGTTTAAAGCGCACCCGTGTGTGTGCGTGTGTGCGCGCGCGTGTGAGTGTGTGTGTGTGTATGTGTTCCCGCGTCCTGTCCTTGCTCTGCGTGTGTGTGCTGGTGTGAGTGTGTGTGTGTGTATGTGTTCCCGCGTCCTGTCCTTGCTCTCACGTCCCAGGTATTGATGGTTCAGTTATAATTATCATTTACCGAGATATACAAATGCTTGCTCTTTGCTTCAGAATTCTCGGTCAGCTTCACATCTTCTCCGTTTTTTTCTCATACTGTCGCAGAATTTGATCTTAAACTATATAGCTAGCATATATACAATGATGTCATGCAGTATTGCTGTTTTGCATTAAGGCTTTAAATGTTTCATTTTTACTTTTTTGGTTACGGGTTGTTGGCTACTTCAAGTAGACCTGCGTGGCCCGTATTTGAAATTGTTCGTGTATTTGGGATCCAGTAGGTATTAGAATGTAGATTTATAAGTAATGAGCTGTTATTGTTTTATGATCAACTGATTATTACTTTGCAATAGCAATCGTAACTTTAGGATTATTTCTCGGATAAAGGCCTTATATAGACAGGGGCAAATTGTTCGTTACAAATGCATATAGTTGTTGCTAAAACTGCATGAGGCCTAATTGAAACCCTCTGTAGTCATGTATATAAATATTATATTGAGCACATATTGCCAACCATGGACTACATTCAGAAAAAAAATACAAACTGATCAATTAGGACCAGATGTTTCTAATGAATAAATACGTGTAGACATACTTACAGAACAGAGAAAACAAAACAAAAAAAATAATGCTCTTAATTTGATAGGCTATTGGGAGATTTTCGGAGAGATGCTAACATGTTATGATATAAATGTTTTTTTAAGTAATTTCTCTTTGCAACGTTGATTGTATAATTTTATTTTTCATTAAAACGTGCACATGCACGAGCATGAGATTGTTTAGCCTATTTATTGGTGTTAGAATAGTCCGTGCATTAGACCTAGGACTGCTAAAGTGGTTCATTATGTGTTGTATCATAACCCAGCTCCGACGGATTGCACTAGCTGCGGTGGGGCAGCCTAAGGGAGATTGATACATAGGCCCCATTTGTGTCTCGATAATTTCGGAAACTGGTTACCAAGTGATATTCCGAAATGAGTTAAATAACCATTTACCTTTGTCTGGTTTCATTCATCAAACCACCAGTAAAGAACTCCCAACACTGGGCCTACTTGTTTGCTTACACAAGCAGCTGGGTACGATTTCACGTTTGAGATATCTGTCTGACAGCAAAACATTTATTATCCTAAGTTGTCAGCGAACCTCTTTAACAAACCTCATGTAACCAATAGTCCCACGTGCCCAGCGCCGCCACACGCAGCTCAAAAACACACTGCACTGGTGTTACACGTCCCCTCTTTCCAATGTAGCAGCCTATTGTGGTTTATTAACAAACAGAAAATAAAAAAACAACAATAACCATTATACAAATGGACTCTAATTGAAATGATAGGTCTTGTGTTTGAATCCTATTTTATTTTTTTCGGCCATATTTTCCTTGGGCCAGCATTGTCTCTATCACCGTGTTAGCAGTACGAGGTGTGTTCCACATTAAATGAACCCTAATAACGTGCGCTACATCGTTTCAAAAGTGACTGCATGCAGTCAATCGAGGGGGAAGGGGAGGGGGACCTATCTTACAATTGTTGCGAACATCCTAGTGATTATTGTGTATCTCTCTCGCTATGCCTACAGACCTCACAGGCAACCTTTAAGCCATGGATCAAATCCAGCCCTGCGGGGTATAAAATATCCCCCAGTTGTGAATGTAACATAAGGGGACGCCTCTGCGTGCACGCGCCCGTGCGTGTGTGGGGTATTTTTTCGTTGCGTTCTCGCATGGGCTACACGCCTCCATGCGCGCGTGTGGTTGGGAGCAGCGTAAGGGACCCTGTGTGTGTGTGTGTGTGTGTGTGTGTGTGTGTGTGTGTGTGTGTGTGTGTGTGTGTGTGTGTGTGTGTGTGTGTGTGTGTGTGTGTGTGTGTGTGTGTGTGTGTGGGCCAGTGCGTGTGTTTTCGTGCGTGTTTGTGTGTGAGTGTGGGCGCGCAGCTTGCCGTGAGCGAGAGAGAGAGAGAGAGAGAGAGAGAGAGAGAGAGAGAGAGAGAGAGAGAGAGAGAGAGAGAGAGAGAGAGAGAGAGAGAGAGAGAGAGAGAGAGAGAGAGAGAGAGAGAGAGAGAGAGAGAGAGAGAGAGAGGGGGGGGAGAGAGAGAGAGAGAGAGAGAGAGAGAGAGAGAGAGAGAGAGAGAGAGAGAGAGAGAGAGAGAGAGAGAGAGAGAGAGAGAGAGAGAGAGAGAGAGAGAGAGAGAGAGAGAGAGAGAGAGAGAGAGAGAGAGAGAGAGAGAGGCGGTGGTGGTGGCGAGAAAGCAAAGATCGCTGTGTAAGCGATCCCTTTGTGTTGATTTAGGAAGACGTTTGCTGTATATAACGTTCAAGGCTGATAATATCCTTGCCTGGCCAGATAAATAAAGCATTGGCCAAACCATCGGGTCAGCTATCGATCCACATTTCTCCCCGGGAGAGAGCGAGAGAAGGAGAGCGAGCGAGCGCGAAATGGGAGGGAACACAGAGAAGTGAAGGGGAAAGGAGAAGAGCAGGAGGGAGGGGGAGGAGGAGGAGGGTGTGTGTGTGTGTGGGGGGGGGGGGGTGGTGGTGTGGGGGGGGTTGAGAAAGTGAGAGAGAATGAGAGGGAGAGCCCTCACTCATTAGCATTCCATAGCCATGGACGTACGCTGACAACTAACAGAGATATCCAGACCCACACCGCGCATTTCCCCCTTTGTCTCAGTTGGCCTTTATTCCAGCGACAGATTTCGTCACAGCGAAGGTTTTCTTTTCGCTGTGCCTTTACGCTTTACACGAATGGACTCCTGCGCCATAAGAGGAATCCTCCGAGCCAATACTGGCTCGAAAAAATAAATGGTGTTAATGCTCTGTAGAAGTGACAGCGCAGTTTTTATTTTGATTTAGGCTTGTACAAATATAACATAGGCCTGGCCTACAATTACACAATTATATATATATATATATATCCTCCTATATAGATATACATATATAGATGTATATGCCAAACATTCTGATAAAGAATTTTAGGTTTCCTTATCCACTGCCCACCCATCCATGACAGCTGTTCATCTGATAGAAACTTCTTTCCAAGTTGTCTCCCCTCCCACCCAGGGCCCCGTCTCTATTGCTTTGTTGTTTTAAAATATGCATGTCGCCCCGGAATGCCAGTCACGGGTCCAAACTTTGTGTCCCAACCTCCCACATGAAATGATCCTTTTAAAGCGGGCTCAATATGTCTCAATCTGCACTCCTCTTCCCTCTAAAGCTTTTTGGGGTGCGGGACAAGGTCCAGAAATATATTAATTAAAGCGCGATTTGGTTCGTAACTCACGTACAGACTTTATAAATCTGAAGAGTGAACGCGGATCGGTCAAGCTCTGTCAACCGGAGGTCCTGGGGAGAGAAGAAAAAGTAAGACTCATATTTTTGATTAGGCTATCTCTCTCTCTCTCTCTCTCTCTCTCTCTCTCTCTCTCTCTCTCTCTCTCTCTCTCTCTCTCTCTCTCTCTCTCTCGCTC
>OLKM01000810.1:30000-39997 GCA_900291075.1 Melanogrammus aeglefinus
TCATCAGAATTTATAAAATGGGAATGTGTCTTTTTTTTCTCAATATATATGTTTTTACAACAGTGAACCGGAGACGGTTTGAACCGTGCGCCGTGCTCCGGGCTTTTTCGTGTTCCGTTTCTCCGCACGTAACATTCTGTGGCCGGTTTAGTATTCGTCCTTGGCTGCACCGTCCGTCCGTCCCCCCCCCCACACACACACACACATCCAAATTAATTTGCATCCGTTGATCATATCAGTAAAGAACTGCTGGCATCGAAGATGAGGCCGAATGGGGAGAAGGCTTATTTGGATAAAACTGGACGAAAAGTGGACACGGCCTGAAAGGTCAGTCGCCCATTCATGTCAAGGTGGCGGGGGGCGGCTGGCCCGGGATGGTTAGAAAAGCTCATTTGAAAGCGGGCGTATTTGAGGCAAAGGAATGAAAAAGAATGGGTCACAAAGCTCGTCATACTTCAAACACGCCCCGTCACATCTTTACTCTTTCCACTACATGCAGGCGTTGTATTGGGCAAGGGGGTCTTTCTTTTTATTTATATAGACTACAGAACATTGTACAAGAAAGAAAAAAAAAATCGAAATTAAATGAGACATAGCGGTTTGAGACCAGGATGCACCCATCACGTTTAAACTGCAAAAAAGGCGAAAGGCCGGTGGAAGTGCGTGCGCAGCACACATGCTGCGTTCCATTTGATAGATGCACACCGATTATGGGATTATTCAATTTAGGCTTGCATATAAAAATGACATTTATTTCGTCAATATATACCCACTGATACAGTATGCGTTGGTTATTTCATTGATAGCCAACCATTTCATTGCCAACCATCCAGCATTCATCCCATCCCTCCATTAGTTCATTAATTTAAAATGACAAGTAATGTACTATTTTCCATCATGCCTTCAATATGGTGAGATAATTGAGTGTCTCTCTTACCGTTATCTCTTCTCTCTCATACACACACACACACACACACACACACACACACACACACACACACACACACACACACACACACACACACACACACCACACACACACACACACACACACACACACACACACACACACACACACACACACGCAGGCAAGCACGCACACACACACACACACACACACACACACACACACACACACACACACACACACACACACACACACACACACACACACACACACACACACACACACACACACACACACACACACACACACACACACACACACGCACATACACAAACGCACGCTACGCCATTATCGATATAAATCACATGCATTTATTTTAATTCAGAAACATAAGTTTTCTATATTTAACAATGTATGTGTATAGGAGGTGTGCAGCCGTACGGTTCAGACTACTTTGGTGTCATTGTAACTATACCTTGAAGAAGGATGTACCACAAGAAGGCTTAGCATCGTTTAATTCACGATGTAAAACTTTGCATCAGCCTGAGAGGATTTTCTGAGCAAAAACGCAACAACAAACAATTCAAACAAACCAGAAGTATTATTCCCTGGCGTTAGAAAACGTTTGATTGGTTCGAATGGAAAGTTTTGTGAAAAAAAGATCATATCGTTCGACATAAACATTTGCAAATACACTAACGTGATCAAAGTTGGAGTTTAGACATCCAATAGGCCTACATGTAGCGCCTATAGCCTAGCCCTATTTATCCAAACAATTCCTGCAAGTCATTTGATGTTATCGTTGTCAGTGTTGTATGGTGATACGAGTGTCAGTGTTGTATGGTGTTGTGCACTGGTTCTGGGTCTTGTTGTGAGCCTATGCCATAGGGGACCATGAATCCCATTAAACGGCATCAAGATGTTGGCTTGAACGCCCTACACTGATTGCTGAATTAATAATGGGGCATGCCTATTCCCGTCCAGACTCTTTTCTATTAATATTTCGCTCAAGCAGTGGGTGTATATATAGCTTATCTTTAAATGTTTGTACTTGTACATCTTCATCTCATCATCATCATCATCATCATCATCATCATCATCATCATCATCATCATCATCATCATCGTCGTCGTCATCATCATCATCATCATAACTCCAAACGATGGTTGAAAATGCTGCTTTGTTCTCAAAAATGCCGTTATTTTAAGACGTGCAGGGTCTGGGCTTGATGACGAGGACCGGTAAGATGACTAAGAAGGGCTCAGGGTGCCGTGAAGGATTCGTGGCATATTACCGATGTAAGTGCATGGCCATTTACACTGCTGCAGTGTCTCCAGTGTGAGACAGCGAATCCCGCTTTGAGAGAAACGCATGACAAAACAAGCTCTCAATGCCTCTCCACTACAGTGAAGCCCCCCCCCCCCCCCCCCCCCCCATATATCAAATTGATTCGAGACCACACCAGAGCGAGGAGATGTATCGTTTGTGTGCGCTGTACACGCGGCCAAGTAAAACAGCAGCGCTATGGAGCTGGAGGATGATGGTATCGATCTGGGGACTCAAGTGGGGTGTCACGTCCACTGTGCCCCGTGTGTGACATTCAAAGTTAACATATTTAGACCGGACACTCATTAGTTGATTTGGCGATTTGACCCCCTTCGATACTCGAAAAAAACAAAAACATGCAATTATTAATCGATTCCGGGGTGATTATGTATCTAACCATGCAGAACCTCCAATTAATAAACAACAATCTACACCATCTCTTCATCATCTCTCATCAACCTCTTTTTTTTATATAGGCTAGCGTCTGCAGCTTTACGCGTCGCGAACCAGAGCGCTTTGTTGTGCTTGGTGCAGACCTCGGTCTTTCTCCGCCGATTTTTGTTTCTGCTTTTGTTTGCTAGATGGCGCCCTGCGTTCTAAGACCCTCTGGAACCAGGAGCGACCCCTTCTCCTGCATGCTACAGCCCACAGCTCATAGGACACACAGTGTAGGTTTATTTTAGCAGCTGCCCACCGTCTCCATTCGCTTTGGTTTTTCCTCGGTTATGAGCTGGGAGATTGTAATTGCCTCGCACGGCGTTTTTGTTTGTCTATATTTACGAATTAATTAACAGCAATTAAAGGCGGCGATCCTATCCAACGTTTGTTTTTCTAAACCACAACCTGAACACACTCAATCGACAAGACATTGAGTATTATTTTATTTCTGGTATTTAATTTCATAGAAATTTAATAAACATGCTTATCTGTTGACTGTAATCTAGATTTTATATTGTGTATTTTTAGGGACTAATCATTGTACAACATCAACAAAGTCTACTTCAAAGTATTAATTCGTTAATGGCATCATAACACGAATAATGTTCATAAATGCAACAAATTGCATGGATAAATAAGAAGAAAAAGAAGCTTATATTTGTGGACATAGAGGATATCAAATAATATTAATATCAAATACAATAATAATAATAATAATAATAATAATAATAATAATAATAATAATAATAATAATAATGATATTAATAATAATATTAATATTAGTAATGAACCGTAGGTCTAATGCATACAATTTTTAATTTCCCTGTAATAACTACCTTGTGTGTAAAAAAAGTTACTTTTAGTTAGTGAATAATAGGCTACAACAAATGATACCGGACCGTCTTCGTTTATGTAGTAACGACTAGGCTAATAACACAACGTTGATGGCCTTGATGACACAATCCATGTGTTGGAAAATGGTTTGACCGTTAAAAAGGATGTAACTCAGACAAGTCCCACTATCAGGGGCATTCTATGCAGTCGCTGGAGAAGAAGAAAATACACCACTGTGCTTATTAAATATGTATGTTAAAGAAAAGAAATATGAAATGGAAAAGAAAACAATATATATCTGCTGTATATATATGCTGTGCAGTGATTGACATGCAAATACTGTGCTGTGGGGCTGTATACACCGAACGCCTCGGCGTACATTAATTCCCTTGTGTTGTGTGCATAAGTTCAGCTCACCCCATGTTGGAGCCTGGGTGGTGTCTCACTTCAGGTGCACTAGTAGCTTGGGCAGCTCACCTGGGCTCAGCATGCTACCTGACACACAACAAACCAAGCCATACAGGCTTTACCTCATCCTTCCTACAAAATCACCTGGGTTTCATTGCGGCACAACGCCTTTTAATTATATTCACATCATGAGTTGGTCTGCACTTGGATACCGAGTTAAGAAAAGGGATTGCATATTTCAATTATTCTTTTTTAACAATGGGAATACTATACATTTTGAGTGTTTGGATAAGGCTCTCGTGGTATTTGTTTTCTCGACGAAACAAGCCATCATCTCAAACGTGCATATATAATGCAATATATCAGGGATCCCGCCGGCGGTCAAAAGAGCGAATAGTGGGTTCATTAAGGTAGAATAATGCATAGTGCAACACGTATCATGACCTCAATGAAAATTGATCACAATATGAAAATTCGTTCCAACAATACACAATAGAGGCCCATATTTGTGTCCACTTCATGGTCTCTAACTGTACTTTAATATGCTATTTTCTTAAAGAGCCAGTCTGATTCTAAAGCTAGGAATTCAATTACACTACCTATACCCATAGTCATTCGTTTAGGCCATTTTTTCATGGCGCCTTAATCAAATTTACCACATGCAAGCCGGCGTGTGGAGTTTAAAGCATGAGCTGTCATTTTGGACTATATCCTATATCCGTCAGACAACGAACACGAAGGTTTGTCATCGTTTCTTAAGTCGAAAACAAGATATTTCACCACCACAGTGGGATTTTAACGAATTAAAATCTCTCACTGCGCGCCTGTGATAAAAAGCTAGGCGACTTAGCCGCTAGGAGCTACAAAGCTGCCCGCTCGTTAAGTCACTCGCTGTCAGTATAGTTAGCGCCGTTCTGATATGGACGGTGGCTCCGGAGCTTCATCTCTTGGGCTTTTAATTAACAAGCTGTCTCAAAGCCGTAGAGCTCCATCAAACAGTCTCTCTCTCTCTCGCTCCCATTCTTCCTCTCAGACTCTCCCTTTTCAACACTAAATCCTCCTCCCGCGTCGCGGGCTTTTCTGTTATACTTTAGCCGCTCGCTATTCTGTTTCACAGCTCAGCTCACTGATCGACACGGGCCGCGCGCGAGGTAGGTACAACCAGGAGATTGACGCTCGTGCGCTGACATGTGTGCACAAACTCTGACCTGTAGTCTGTGGCGCGCGGTATAGGTCACGTGAAGACCCCCCCCCCGCCCGCCCCCTAGTTGTGGCTAGTAGTTGGGCAGGTGCCATTTAGGGCGAATGAACAATACTGAATGTATCCAACAAAGGATGCAGTGATACACAGTCCACTAAGGGCTAGGAGAGGTAGGCCTGTCTCTAGTCCAGGGGAGCATGAACCTACTCTGTAGCTGACATTACCGGAGCTTTTGGGCTAATATGTAGGCCTATATATCATCCGAGGGTCGGAAATGTCAAAGTGTAGGCCCTTGTTATGGATTTTGTCGACTGAAGGATATATTCTCTCTGTGTGTGGTGGAAGCAGTAACATGGCTGTATTTTTCCACTTTCTATTCCCCGTTTACCCCCTCACTGTGACGAGCAAACTTGGTCCCGCGGTATCCCCACTGCCACGCGGACGGGGGTCATTTGATAGCCAGGCAAGGTCAAGACAGAGCGCTGTCCGTGGTGCTACACCGGCCCGTTGCTGGATCATCAAATTAGAGATCGATGCCACCCGGGTGTGTGGAGACCGCCAGAAGTCCGAGTTAAACTCGTAACAAGTCCCCCCCGACAGGTCAACACCTCGACACAAACACACGTCTCTGATGCTGCCCCCACAGGTCGGCCGCGCGGACCAGATAAGCACCAATCCCATTGAAAGCTCCTGTGAAATATTGCTGTAATTCCACTGATATTCTTTTGATGGCCAAGGGGGTGCTTAGACAACTGACCGGTTTGGAGGATAATAGGCTATTTCGTCTTGATCTTTTTTATTTATTTTATAAATTAATCCAAACGACGGTTTGTATTTGAAGCGATAATTGGTCGATTTAATTAGGCCAGCATCGATTGAGAACAATGCAGATGTTAACGTGGATGTGTGAGGCCTGTTGGTTAAGGGATGAGGGAAATATGTTTCACGTTAGGACCTGGTGGAATTGCATTAAGTCCTAAGGAACGACGTCAACATATTTCTCTATTTATCTTGAGAAAAGTTGCTGTAATGATTTAGGAGTGCAGGACAATAATCACTTTATGAGGAACTTCGGGTTGTTGTTGTTGTTGTTGTCCAGGAGGATTATTAAAGCTTTTTAAATTTGTGTCTTAACAAATAACGTAAAAAAACGAGCAAATTAACTCTTATTCTACACTTGAAATGAACGAGGTCAAATGTATCGATGGGAATACAATATAAAAAAGTATATAAACTGTTTTATTCACTTAAATTATAAATTGATAATTCGGAAGAAAAAATAAAATAGATTTTTATCATATTGTCCTTCTTACCAATAGCCTATATAATTGAAAGTCGACGAAAGATAAACCATGTAGGCTTAATGGCCTATTGTAAAATGTGTAATTATTTATTTAACAATTTTTTTAGGCCTACAGGATAGAGAATAATCAGTGCTGGTATCCAAAAACAATACAATATAAAAAATACATTCTGATCATTTAGAATAACAGGTGGATACTGTAGACGTGTTCAAAATGCTGCTATTATTCGAGTGCTGTTATATAATAATTTTAGGCGTCATAATCGAATGAAATAAATTACAACCAATATTGAACACAATTTCCGGGAATGAATAAAAAATATATATTATATATATATATATATATATATATATATATATATATATATATATATATATAATATATTATATATATATATATTATATATATATATATATATATATTATATATATATATATATATATAGTCCTCAATCGGGAGATAAGACGGCTGAGACACGCGTGGAAAGTCTGTCAATCTGTCACCGCTCGACAGCTTTGCTGTAGGGATAAATAGCAATAAACCAGACTTGGCTGCTCTGTTGTTAACTTCACACAGACAATGGCCCGCCGCTGCAGGTAGATTCACTGAGCACCTCACACGGGCCCATCATCGCCCCTCACTCGCTGTCAAACCATCCGTCGCCCTTCCTCCTTCCTTCTTCCTCTTTCCGTCAAACCTCCCCACCCGCCCCCCACCTCCAGCCCTCCCTTTACTCATTGTTCCTGCTGACTCAGGTAGCAAACACAATGAGGTCTAAAGCAACGACACGAAGAAAGGATTTCAACTGGATGGGAAGAAAGCGACAGTTAGAGAGAGAGAGAGAGAGAGAGAGAGAGAGAGAGAGAGAGAGAGAGAGAGAGAGAGAGAGAGAGAGAGAGAGAGAGAGAGAGAGAGAGAGAGAGAGAGAGAGAGAGAGAAGAGAGAGAGAGAGAGAGAGAGAGAGAGAGAGAGAGAGAGAGAGAGAGAGAGAGATAACGAGGGAGAGATAGAGATGGGAGAGAGTCGATAGAGAGAGAAGGAAAGAGTGGATAGAGAGGGGGGAGAGATGTCTTGTTACATATGAATGCATCTGTCTGCTACAATATGGAATGGGAAGGGACAAAGTCTAAGCCACTGGAATGAGAAGAAAAGGCATCAAAGTGCACGCAGGGAAGGGGACTGCAGGCCCTATAATAACATAAGTATAATAACTCGCTTACCATGGAGATTTATAATGGCCCCAACTTTACTTCGCTGCTCGCAACCATGAAACGCATATAAAACGCACACCTGCCACTAACACCTTTCCACCGCTCCAATTTCCCTTTTCCTCCCCATTTCCGCCCTGGCTGTCTCTCCCTGTCTCTCAGTAAGCCGGGCCGTTCAGACTCAGACCGGCCCCAGTGCAGCAGTCGAGCTAATTTCAGTTCATTGGATTGCAATAACTTAATTTGGAGCCTCATCTTTTGGGGCGTGTGTAATAAGGATGCTTGGTGCTACCAGTGATGGCGCTTCCAGAGTAATAACTCGGATCTTATTCTGAGGGGAGCCGGGCAACCCCACGCACTGCTGTGCTGTGCGGCGGAGCCTCCGAGGGCCCTCGTCCAGGAGATGAAACTCATTTATAATGTCTGATTTAATATCGCATTGCACTTTTTTTCTTTCTTTTTCTTCCTCGAGACTTAAAAAAGGGGAGGATTAAAGAAAAACAGAGGGACGGGGAGGGGGGAGTGGGAGATTGCAGTGTGCCAAAGCCTTACCTCCATCAATCATTATCACACCATACTATATGTGAATTTAACCTGGGTTGTATTTATATCCCCGGCCCACCCTTTTCTGTTGATCTAACGACGATGTTAGACAAGTTGGGTGAAAATACATTTTTGTTTAGCCCTATAGGCGTTTTTTTTTAATGTTCAACTAAATGAAAGAATGTAACGCAAGTATTTCAGTAAAAGCTTCAGTTTATTAGCTTCGTTTAGTTTATTAATCAATTAACTTGATACTGCTACAAAGCGATAAAGTCCTCGTTATGAATATTGCTTTACTGAATGGCCATTATGAGTAAATATATTGCAACATTTTTATTTTATGAATTTATGACACCTATAAAATCCATTAGATACACGACAGACACACGCAAACACACATAATCTAATAACTAAACGCGTCGACGTTCCCACTACCAAGCCTGGTATTTTAACCATATTACTCAATAAACACATGGTCATCGCGGGGGTCCTTCCCCCTTACAGCCATCAACAAAATAAGCAAGTGTGTGTCCAGTGAGCTAAAAGTGATACAACGTGCTGCAATAGACCACTCCAACACCCCCCCCCCCCCCACACACACACACACACCTCTTCTCCTCATGCTGGCTTATTATTGGTTACCTCGAATCATCAGAGCCTCCCAGCAGCCTCAAACTTAAAGACTGAGCTCTTCCTTCAGATATATTCTATTTCAGAGTGCGCTTCATCCCCAATGAGTCTTTATGCGGCGAGAGTATCACAAGAGGTGTCATTTAGGGGGCGGCAGGGGTATAGAGTAGCTGCCGCCTGAAAGCTACCATTAAAGCCAAATGGACTGAACACCGTGCAACGCCTCTGCCAACAGCTGTCCACAATCACTGCATTATACGGGCCTTGGATGATCCCCGAGCAGACACCGCACACGCAGACCCGCAGACGACTACTTCCCCACTATTAGACAGGACACACAGTCCCCCCTCTGAAGTATCGTTCTTGAAATAGAAACTATATCCTAGGTTATCGTTTTCTACCATCAGCTTGGGACGCTGGGCTATACTTTCGCAGGTGTGGGTCATGTTGCACCTGTTCCCGCCGTGCAGGCCAACCGACCGGATAGATTCATGCAGCCCCGCCCATATTAGGATATATGCAACTTTGAGGCGATATGAAACTCTCTTAAAGCCTCTGCTCCTGCAGATCGAACGTGATTGGCTGCCGGTAGCCGCCTCTGGCTTTGTCTTCGAGGCCTTATTAAAAGGGAAAGTGGCGATTGAAGATAAGTTGTTTCCAGTGGATTAATGGTTTCTCTGCAAGTCAATGAATATGTAATGAACTCGAACGAAAACCGTGCAGAAGCAAATTTCTGTGTGTGTGTGTGTGTGTGTGTGTGTGTGTGTGTGTGTGTGTGTGTGTGTGTGTGTGTGTGTGTGTGTCTGTCTCTCTCTCTCTCTCTCTCTTCTGTGTGTGTGTGTGTGTCGCTCTCTCTCTCTCTCTCTCTCTCTCTCTCTCTCTCTCTCTCTCTCTCTCTCTCTCTCTCTCTCTCTCTCTCTCCCATACCTTTTCCTTAAAAAGCAATGTTAAAGGCAGAACGTAAGATAGTTATGAGCAGAATAAGCGATACAAAGTTGAATTCACATCGGGCTTAAGCAGCCCATTCTTCCTCATGTGTGAATAGATGAAAAAGTATTTGCTCTAGCAGGCCTACTGAGAGGGACAGAGAGAAAGGGAGAGAGAGAGAGAGAGAGAGAGAGAGAGAGAGAGAGAGAGAGAGAGAGAGGAGAGAGAGAGAGAGAAGAGAGAGAGAGAGAGAGAGAGAGAGAGAGAGAGA
>OLKM01000810.1:40022-50022 GCA_900291075.1 Melanogrammus aeglefinus
GAGGGGAGGAGAGAGAGACGAGAGAGAGGAGAGAGAGATCCTACTGAGAGGGACAGAGAGAGAGGGAGAGAGGAGAGAGAGAGAGAGAGAGAGAGAGAGAGAGAGAGAGAGAGAGAGAGAGAGAGAGAGAGTTCCTCTTCGCATGATTGGGGAGATTTTTTTTCTTCCTTAGTAGGCTATACGCGATAAAACATTGATTGTTGCAGTTAGATGACCCGTAAAATGTGGAGGTTAGTTTTCTCTTCAGAGCTGAGCATATAATTATGCAAATAGTGATGTGACAGTGATCCGCTGGAGTGCACGAGCAGAGAGAGAGAGTCGGGGGCAGCCGGGGGGGGGGGGGGGGTGGGGGAGACGGACATTCCAACTCGGCATATAATGTCTATACTACTTCTCTGAGTGAAGAAGAGTTCATCTTCTGCAGGGATGCCACACACACCCCTGTGCGCGAGTGCAAGCAAGCGTGACAACAACTCTTTAAACAAAAAAAAAAAGTAAGAAGAATTGAATGATCAGCCTGGGGTTAGTCACCCCGGTGACACGGGCGACCAATGCTGGCGTTTGAAGATAAGAGAGATCTCTGCGTTTCAACCGGACTGCTGTTGTCCTGAATATGTATAGAAGGACCCCTAACTTATTAAATATTTGTTTTTATGGACTATTTCTATTATCATTTATGATCGACACAACACTAAATGAATCGTTCCTGGAGTCTACAAGGAGAAAAAAAAAACATTTGCAAAGTTTGAAACGTTAATTGCGCACTATAGGATGAAGGCACAGGTCTACTGATTATTTAGGAAGTTATAAAAGTTAACGCTGCCTAAAACTGCAGACTTTGGCTTCTTGTTTATTAGCTGAGACTAACTTTCCACGCGACAGAAAGTTGAGTTCGACGCGTTCCGCTGCTTTATGAGAAGGGACGCGTCTCACCCGGTCCCGCTCGCCCTGTCCCTCTCGCCCGGTCCCGCTCCCTGTACTTGTTGTTGAGAGGTAAATGGATAGATTTCTAAAGATTTATTGAGGGGGGCGTTTACTGACCTTATCGGTTTCCCCCGTGTGAAAACAAATGATGCTGTAAACCTCGCCGGGATGGGACTCACCGGGAGAAAATTAATGGCCAAATTGAATTAGTGTTTCTAGTTAACTTTCCTCCTGCCGCCGGGATGTAATCAGTTAAATGCACCAGGCGGCGGGCTGCAGAGTGCTTCCATTGACATGAAGTTTGAAACACTTTAGTCTTACTCCGAGTAGGCTGTATTAGAGTGGATTGTCATCATTTAAATAAAGAACGACGGGTTAAGCTATTTGACAACTGGTATAAAACTTAAACCTGCACCAAAAGTTAACACTGACTGATGGATCAAGGCTGTTCCAATGGATGTATTTCTCTCAAGTTCTTCTTTTAAATTCACATAGTTGGGATGTAGAGTGATACTTTTAAATAAGAAGTGCCTATAAAATAAGCAGTACAATTTCTGCTGGAATATGCATCATTTATTTTCTTCTTTGAGTTTTTCTAAAGCCCTAAACCTTTCTAATGCAATAAAACACATTACGGGTTACTGCAGAAAATGTATTGTTTTAGGATACAGAATACATCTTTGTACATTTATTAAATAACAAAAAAAAAAATCGAATTGGTAAAAATTAGGCTTACAAAGATTTTCTTATTTTAATAACTTTAATAACAACAAAGACACACTTTGTTCGTCAAAGTGGAGATAAATCACTCAATGCAAAAGCCAAGATGCTATTATTATTAATATTGTTATTCTTTTTTTTTGTTCCCACAAGTCATTTTTATTAGATCCAAAAATAAATTGTAAGAAGTAATTGCATAAACCAAACGTTATGAGTGGTTTCACTCAATCCAAACGGAAGTGTATGAAAATGAGAACTTAATTTATGCCACAACATAAACATCATCGGAAAATTAACATAATCAGTATTTACATTGAACTTCTACGACCCTTATGAGTTGCGGACTGAACTTTTCAACATGCTCAAAGCAGGCATTGTCCATTCTAATATGAATTATGAGAATTTTTTGAAATGCCAGAGAACAGAATGTTGTTTATTACGAAAAACTACGACAACAACAAATATGAAAAATGACCTTTTTTTTCCTCCTCATCAGGCAAATGAAATTTGAACGGCAGAGAGATAAACAGTGCTGGGGTATTCTGAAATGAAACCCATCAATTCGAATAATGCAGCAACTTCTTTGCTGGAACCTGTAGAGATGTGAATCAAATTAAAAGGAAATTAGGTCTGCAACCATCAGCCCCCGTTGTCTCATTAAAGGTGGGGAGATAATCCCCTAAATCCTTACACCACACACGGCTGGCAGTAGACAATCGATAAAAGAAAGGAAAGGAAAATGACGGCAACAGTCTTAAAAGAGGGGATATGAGGGTTTGGGGCAACGTATTCGAACAGTCAAAACGAGTAAGAAAATAAAGATAATGTCAAATCGTTTTTTGTTTTTTTTAAGGCATTTGAGGCTTCGATGCAGTTTAAGTTCTGTCTAATGCCATGGGACATTAGAGATGTGTGCCATTAAGCCTTGAGTGGTTCATAACATATTCCGGCTTTGTGGAATTTATTATTTTTTTTATCATCATGCTTGTGTCACCGATGGAGATTATGTGGAGGCGAGCGAAGGGTTGATTTTTGACACTTTTCAGAACATACCAAAGACGAGTTCTCCAGAATGTGGAGTCTTACATTTCCCTGCAACATCTGAGGAGATATCATTCAGGCTGAGGATAATATTGAAAACCTTGGATTTCCTGACATGTGTAAGGCAATATATTGAGGCTTTATGAATGTTGTGGGATGAAATATCCTTGAAACTCATTTTGATATGTGACTCTAAGTGATTTTAAATCTGCTCAGTGTCCCGAATTCTTCATATTCGACACAGGTTGTGTTTGCTATATTTGTTTCATCATATTCAATCACCCGAAGACATCCATTTCATGGATATCAAGTGAGAAAAAAAAAGAAACAAAACAAAAGATAAACTACAATAAGCCAACAAAATACAAAAAAACGTACAAGATACAAAGAACAGACAGTTTTTGGAATAAACACGTGAAACGGATATTCAAAAATAAACAGTTTTTAGTTTTGTTTATTAAAGCTATACTTTTCTTTGTATGAAGAAACAACCTATTATGGAAAAATAGCCTGCATAAAACATGGAGCTTTTGATTGTGGCTGAAAAACATATGGAGCGGAAGGCGGCCTACATATATTTATACCGAAAAAAAAAAGTAGAGAACCTGCACATTGTGCAATATCCCCGCTCTAACCAGCGCCGCATGCACACCTTGCTGTTGCAATGACCGCAAAATGAGGTTATAAAGTTCGTCCCCACGTGGAGCGAAGAAGTGTGTAAAGAACACAAAGCTCCCCTCACACAGAAGTGCTTATTAGAGTGCGTCTACGCCTCTTCCTTTAAGACGGTGGGCAGGTGCTTACAGCAGGACGCTGGGAGACGGGCCGGCTGGCTATTTATAATATTACTAGAGCTGAGATAAGCTACAGCACTGGCTGATTAAGACGAGGAAACACTCAAGGCTTTAGGACCCTGGGGAGAGGTAGAGAGAGAGAGAGAGAGAGAGAGAGAGAGAGAGAGAGAGAGAGAGAGAGAGAGAGAGAGAGAGAGAGAGAGAGAGAGAGAGAGAGAGAGAGAGAGAGAGAGAGAGAGAGAGAGAGAGAGAGAGAGAGAGAGAGAGAGAGAGAGCACGGGCAGGGCAGTGTGGACTGTTGGACTGACTGTGCATTAGCTCAGTTCAGGCCGATGTCAGGACAATTAGAGGTGCACCACAGTGCACCGAGCACAGCGCCTGTCAGAATGAATCTCTGCCGCCGCGGCCCGTAGCCGCAGCCAGGCCGCGGCCCAGGGGAAGAGCCAGCTCTCTGGGCCCGTATTGCTTTGACAGTTGCACTCATCTAGAAGTAATGCAAAACGGTATTGGGATGTATACACAGTGACCCGGAGCTCTGCCTGCCTGTCTCCCCTCCTCCCCCCCCCCCCCCCCCCCCCGACAAACAACCCCTCGTGTGTGTTAAGATAAGGAAGGAGGAGGAGAGAGAGAGAGAGAGAGAGAGAGAGAGAAGAGTGAGAAGGAGGGAGAGAGAGAGAGAGAGAGAGAGAGAGAGAGAGAGAGAGAGAGAGAGAGAGAGAGAGAGAGAGAGAGAGAGAGAGAGAGAGAGAGAGAGAGAGATGAGTAGCGAGCAAAAGGGGGGGTGGGGATAATGAAAGAAAAAATACTCTTTACCCTCGTCAACTTCCATCCCAATACGCACGCAAGCAAGCATGAACACGCACACGCACACGCACACGCACACACACACACACAGGTTCAACGCTACACACTAATAACAGCGGGCGGTTATTGGCTGGGCGTGGTGCTCTTCAGAGGTCCTGGTGTCTGTTCTTCAGGGAGCTGCTGCGCGTGGTGACGATGTTGGAGCTCTCCTCCTCCCCCTCCTTCTCCTCCTGCTCCTCCTCCTCCTCCTGCGCCTGCAGCTTCTCGCCGAAGAACCTGAAGATGGAGTCGAAGCTGGTCCAGGAGGTCAGCTCGTGCCTCTCTGTGCCTGTGATCCCAATGAGACGCGCACACACACACACACACACACACACACACACACACACACACACACACACACACACACACACACACACACACACACACACACACACACACACACACACACACACACACACCAGCCAAGGGGAGAAAGAGGAGAGATGTGGTGTGTCAGAGTTCAGCCCTCACAGTACAGTCACAGGGGAAGACGGCGCAGATTCAAATTAAACTTTGAAGCCGGCTAGACCATGTGAATACAGCACCTATCCACATTAAAGGCCAAAACAACAACCACAGCCTCGCGCACACAGCCCAAGATCGCTCCGTATTCCCTACCCCCTATGGGCTGCCTCCCCTGCCTCCCCCCCCTCCCCTCCATGCACTTGGGCTTCCTTTGAGAGCCTAGGGGGGGGCCCTCGCTTGGAGAAGCCAAGGCAGCCCCCTGACCCGCGACCGCTCTATCGGGACGCCGGTCTTAATACGGGATCCAAGCTAGATACATGATAATCAGCATCACGTCCCATCCGGCCGCTCTCTGCCAGCCCAATAAGAGTCCCGCACAAAGGGGGCTCTGAGGGGGGGCAGTGGAGCGGGAGTCATTCACTCTTAAAGAGCCGCTTGAGAAAGGCCAGCGACCAGGGGGGGCCGCGCTCGCCGGGGGCTCGTATCAGGTGGTCCGGCCGGGGGGGGGGGGGGGGGTGGGGTGGGCAGTTTGGGGGGATGCTGGAGGGGGGGGCGGGGGGGTGCCGGGTTCTCTTCCTCCAGGTTAGCCGGTTCCCAAGTCGGGGTCACACCGGAGTCTGAAATCCAGTCCACGCGCCTCAGGTTCCGGGCAGACCCCCCTGCCCCCCCCCCGCCCACCCACCCCATCCCACACACCGAGGTCAGGGTGTCCCTCGCTCGCCAGACTCTCTTTTTTCTTCCAGGTACTTTTCGTTTTTTATTTGGGGGGGGGGGCGGGGGGTTTGGATGGCTTGTAAACTCGCCAGCCTCAACCTTATCCCCTTATCAAGCCCAGCGAGCCCTGGCGGGCGAACATCCTTAATCTGCTGGGCTTGAGGGGGCAAGGGGCGAGGGGGCGACGGGGGAAGGGGGGGAGGGGGCTAGGTGGCTAGGGGGCGAGGGGGCAAGGGGGCTAGGTGGCTAGGGGGCGAGGGGGCTAGGTGGCTAGGTGGCTAGGCGGCGAGGGAGACTCATGCAGCCTGCTGGTTCCACCACCTGACCTGGTCTCCCTCTTTGAGCCACAGATATCTAGAACATATAAGGGCTAGGGGTTTGTCCTAGCAACGCTGACCGCTGCCTAGCACACACTGCTTCTGCTCACGTCTTCAGTGAGCAGAGTTGATCCGATCGTAGATAGCTCGATTTACAAACAATACACAAAAAACAAATGCAAATACACACATCGAAACCAAACAGTGAATTCCTTAATCCACAAGCTGAGACATACGCTTCTACAAAAGAATGAAAGCGAATGAAAATGGCACATATTTATTTTCACAGACAAAGGGTTTACAATAAACCTATTTTAATATTCCATGTTTCGGATTACCAGAAAAAAGACTTCAATAACAAAACCAAGTCATACTTTTGCAAATATCGGGCGAGTATAAGGTAGAAAAAATAGATCTGGTTCCAGGCTTCCCTCCTCATTGCCTCTCCTCCCCCTCCTCCTCCACCTCCTCCTCCTCCTCCTCCCCCTCCCCCTCCTTCTCCACCTCCCCCTCCTCCTCCACCTCCTGCTCATCCTCCACCTCCTCCTCCTCCTCCTCCCCCTCTCCTCTCTCCACCTCTCTCTCCCCTCCTCCTCCACCTCCTCCTCATCCTCCACCTCCTCCTCCTCCTCCCCCCCCTCCTCCTCTTCCACCTCCCCCTCCTCCTCCTCCACCTCCTCCTCTTCCACCTCCCCCTCCTCCTCCTCCACCTCCTCCTCCTCCACCTCCATCTCCTCCTCCTCCTCCTCCTTTTTGATACAGACTACTTGGGTAGTGAGCAGAAAGCCACAGGGATACAATTAAGAAGGCCCTTAAAGGCTCTCTCATACAGACCAGCCTCTGATGACCACTGGACCGACCTCTGTTTATTAGATTGACCTCAGCCCGGACACATTAATGGAGATGGTGTGTGTGTCTGTGTGAGTAAGTTGACGATATGGGACTTTGGGCCTGGGGTTGGACTTGAATTCAGGCAGCTCTGTGCTATGTATGTGTGCGTGTGCGTATGTGTATGTATGTGTGTGTTTGCGTGTGTATGTGTGTGTGTGTGTGTGTGTGTGTGTATGTGTATAAATATATGTGTGGGTCTGTGTTTGCCTGTGTGTATTTGGACAGGTAACACTAGCCGGCCAACGCCTTGAGTCAAATTCGCGGGGCCAGGCAATCATGGGAGTCAATAACCCCGGTGGTCCCGGACCCCGCGCGCTACCTGTGTAGCGCTCAGCAGAACACCACTCGCCGGGAAACAAAGACACACCTTATCTATCATTTAAACCCAATCCACGCTGCTCTCTCCCCCCTTCCTCCCCCCCGCCTTCTCTCCCGACCGTGTTTTCAACTTCCTTCCTCTTCCCTTTTTTCCGTCTCTTTCATTCCTTATTTTCTTTTCCCCCCCCCTCAGATGCGATCGATGCCGCGGCGCTCCGCGCTTCACCCCGAACTGCCGGTGAACCTCCCGGAACGCCGCCAGCCTCCCAGCCAGCCTATCCCGTCGCGGCTTGGGGTCAGCGGCGGAGCGCCTCCGTGCCAATATGCAGATGAGCCCGTGGCCCTCGGATGACTCCCATCTTTATATAAGCCCCGCCCCATCCAGCCCCCCCCCCTCCCTCCCTCCCCATCACCCCTTCTTCAACCGTGCAGCGGGCGCACGGAGAGCCCCTCTGTCTGGCTGCGTCATCTCTCTCTCCCCCTCTCTCTCCCTCTCTCCCTCTCTCTCTCTCCTCTCTCTCTCTCTCTCTCTCTCTCTCTCTCTCTCTCTCACACACACACACACACTTAAACCGGCCCTCCCCAGCCCAGGTCTCCTCTGCCTTTAATTGCTAAAGTGCGTCGGGCCTAATGGATGTTGTCAGAGCTGTGATGGGATCACTGATTTAGGAGGAACCAGCATGGCCCAGCGCTACTAACAATTAATGGAAGACAGTGAGAGAGGAGACATGGGGGCGAGAGAGGGGCGAGAGAGGGGCGAGAGAGAGGGGAGAGAGAGAGAGCAAGTGAGAGAGAGAGAGAGACCATGCCACCCTTCAAATAAATCTTAAAATGCAGTCATGAGTGGTGTCTGTTTTCTCTTTAAACGTTAACCTTGTTGGGGGTTCTAAGTGTGATGGCTACTAGTTATTTCATTTTTTTTACGTCATATCAAGGGCACTTGCACTTTAATTAGTTAATTGTGATTGTATTATGTATGCTGATGATCTCACTTAAAAAAATATATATCTGTCTGAATATTAATTGTTCCATCCTTTCAAAAGAAATAAATGAAATTGGCTGCACCAATATAATTTTTTAAGTGTCTCCTTCTAATTAAATGGATTATAAATAAAACAAATGCCATCAATTATTTCGCGTGAAATCACGTGATGTTATTCTGACCTCGATTATTAAAAGTTCATTTTCTAATTCCAACTTCTGTGTACTTTTTAGCAAATGCTAATTCACTGGAAACCTTGCCTAGGGACCCATGAGCAAACCGCCGCACCTGCCAGCCGCCGCCGCAGCCAGCCGACCTGCCGCCGCCACCCGACCTGCCGCCGCCGCCGCCGCCGCCGCCGCCGCCGCCGCCGCCGCCGCCGCCACCGCGGGCCGGGGTTCAGACGCCGTGCAGGACGGTAACATCATAGCACAACAAGGCCGTGTAAAGGTTCTGCTATCAGCTCCGGTCAGGAGGGAAGGGTCACCTCAACGCTCCCCAGCGCCTCATCCACGTCTCCTCACCGCCGCCAACTTACCCCTGCCGCCTCACCCCTGCGCCTCACCCCTGCGCCTCACCCCTGGGCCTCACCCCTGCGCCTCACCCCTCACCTCACCCCTGTGTTTGACCGCTGGGGCTGCTCTGGTTCTCTCGGGCCCGCCGTGTGACAGGCAGACCAGAGGATCTGATCTCTGCGTTTAGCCTCCTCCTCTGTCCCGGGCCGCTGGAACCTTTTCAGGCTAATTGACTGAATGTCTGAATAGGGTGCTGACTCTACACCGGTACACGGGGCAAGTGCACACACACAAACAACACACACACACTCACACACATGAAATCGCACACACACAAGCACACATGAAATTGCGCGCGTGCACACACACAAAATTGCGCTTGCGCACACACACACACACACACACACACACATACACACTACAGATAGGCCACCTTGCAGGCATCCATTTACACATGGAATTTTGTACTCACACACACACACACACACACACACACACACACACACACACACACACACACACACACACACACACACACACACACACACACACCACAACACACACAACAGCGGGGTAGTGTTGTGCGCCACTGAAAAGGAAACTCCACCATAGCTATGGGCCATGCTTTCTTCCCAGTGCACCAAACACGGCATGCTGTTACAAATGCTAATCGCCTGTGATAGTCACAAATTTCAAAACAAACGCTAGGTGACTGAAAAGCCAAAGTGACGCCTGGAGTGATAGTCAGACCGGGAAAGAGAAGGGGGGGGGGGGAAGAAAAGGAAAGCTGGAAACCGGAATCAAAGCATGCCGACTATAATTAGCTTCCATCTGGGCTACATTATTTAAAGCCGCACCAGTTAATTGCTTGTGTACAAATGGCCTATTTTATTCAAATCTAACTTTTTTGATGCATAATTACACTGTTGCAGAGGGGGGGTTATATCTTTTATTTATTTTTCTGGATTTATAACAAAAATACACATGCCCTTATCGGCCCTTGAAGGCAAAAAAATGTGAATCGAGAATATTTTCCTTTAATTATCAATTTTGGGACGGATTTAAAACACGATTACCTGATCAGAGACATTGAAATGTTTTATTGCTCAATTTCGGACGCAGAGTTTTAATTCGGATTCCCGATCGCCGTCGCCAAACTAAACCCGACTCTTTTCCTTAGGTTGTCCAATTTTCTAAAAAGGGGAGGGGGGGGGGGAGCAGCAGTGCATTTTATTTCATAATGGGTTTCCAATTGACGGTAACCCAAGCTGCTGATTCATCTGCACGGGAGGTAGAGCCGAGTGTGCAGCGCTGAGGGGCCGGGGAGGGCCGTCACTCTAGCCGCCCCGCCGCTTGTGGAAACTATCTGTTGCATGGATCAGCGGCCAGGATTCACTATCTGCATCCTGGTCGTCGGCGATTGGATTTCCACCCCTGACACTCTGATATTACATTCTCCGTCCTGTTTGTGTGTGT
>OLKM01000810.1:57522-62522 GCA_900291075.1 Melanogrammus aeglefinus
TATGCATTACGGTATGCATCCAAAAATATGAACATGCATAATTCCCGAGCCCTACCTTTGCTCTAATCTGCCACTCCTGCTGTCTGATAGATTGCGTACATAACAGGACGTAAACAACAGCTGCATGCAGTCTTTAAATGAGAGTTAACTTGGCGACCACAAAGCAAAGGGGCTCTTCGTGCAGGAGAAAGCAAGCTGAACAACAGCGAAGCCATTGTCGTCGTGGAGGAGAGAAGACGATGTGTGGATGTGCGTACACAAACAAAAAGCAAGACACAAACTTTAGATGAGAGCCATCCTGTGCATAGGTCTCCTCAAGCCCTCCCTGTATGTATTTATTCTGAAATTGTTTATTGAAACAAAACAATATTCCCACTCGCGTTTATGAAGAGGTGAGTGATTAGGATATACAAACCAACTACTGAGAACGAGACAGGGTCGATCTGTGCCGAGAAAAACACCCAAAACGTAAACAGCACCATTTGCATATATAGATATCTCATACATATTCAACGATAGGCATTAGCTTAAATATATGCTGAACAGAAACCTTAACTGTATTAATGGGACTATTTGCATTTTTAATCTGATTTCATGCTTTCAATGTTTACCTAAACGCAAACATAAAAGACGCAAAGAGCAAAGTCAGAGAGGGATAACTTGGTGTGTGTATGTCTGTGTGTGTGTGTGTGTGTGTGTGTGTATGTACGTGTAGGTGCGTGCGTGCGTGTTCGGTGTGATGCCTCTAATCCATCAGGTACACATGCACTGGGTTTCATACCAGATGCAGGGTGGGAAGGGGTAGACGCTTCCCTAATGCGCTTCACACAGCGAGCCGCTGAGAAACAATAATTAGAGCCAAGAAAGCAAATAACAATTATGCGCAAAAAAAAAACAGTCTGGTTTTCTTTTTCCCCCTCTTATTTCCATTTCCGTTTTCACTGTGGTGTCTTTGTAAAGATGTTGTTTGTTAGGGAAAAGGGTGTTCGAGAGAGAGGGATGAAGGTATACCCTAAAAAGGGTGCATGTGAAGGAAAAGACGAGAGGAGGCGAGGAGATAGTCACGAGTTAGCGGACCATACGAGAGGAGTGAAACTGCCCTGTTGAGACTCAATTGAGTTTACGATACTGTGTATCATCTAGCATTCCCCCCGCTTCAAAACACAACACCTGCACTCGGATGCTGAGTGCTGCCGCCATGAGGCTGTGATCCTGCCTGCCTCACGAACCAACTTTCAACCGGACTCCTTGAACACAAAAATGCAGATGCACATTGCGCGCACACTCAGATATACTGCTATCTTTATTAATATATATCGTTATCGTTCAGAATGGTTCACCATCGCTCCTGTGTTACACCGTTAAAAAAAGATGACTTTCTTTTGGTCCAAGTTATTTCTTTGACCTCAAAAGAAAAGGCCTGACTCTCTTCTGCACAGTGCTCTCCTTGTTTCCCACACAGTATCTCTTCATCTTCCTCCTCCCTCGTCTTTCTTTGACTTCTCCTCTGCATCCCCTCCTCCTCCTCTCTACCAGAATGGCGCGCCTGCATAGTGTTTGCGCCAGCAGAAAAACATACCCACTCGGTCTCTTTGGGGAATTGCATTTTCCTCTGCCCTGCTCGTCTCCCGCTCATCTATTGTAGGTTTTTTGAGCTGCCAAAACTTCCCTTTCCTGTGTGTGTGTGTGTGCAGTGGAGGAGGATGAGGAGGAGGAGGAGGAGGAGCAGGGTAGGCTGGAGGCACCTTATGTGGTAGTCCCAACAGGTCCCCAACGTTGGGATGTTACGATTGAACCATCCAGGGGGAAACTGGATGGTGTGTTTTATGCTCCATCTCACCCTCGTTCCCCCTCTTCTCACCAATGCAACTTCTTGGGACCTCTCTCTCTCTCTCTCTCTCTCTCTCTCTCTCTCTCTCTCTCTTCTCTGCTCTCTCTCTCTCTCTCTCTCTCTCTCTCCATCTCACCCTCGTTCCCCCTCTTCTCACCAATGCAACTTCTTGGGACCTCTCTCTCTCTCTCTCTCTCTCTCTCTCTCTCTCCTCCTCTCTCTCTCTCCTCTCCTCTTCTCGCTATCTCTCTCTCTCTCTCTCTCTCTCTCTCTCTCTCTCTCTCTCTCTCTCTCTCTCTCTCTCTCTCCCCCCCACAGACACACATATACAGTCTTCAAAGACAAAGAGAGATAAAGAGACACATTTAACTCTGCTAACTCATGAACCAGTGTCTGGATACCCTGTTCTCTCTGCATTCCAGAGCTCCATGTAAAGCAGTGCGGAGCCGGCGCCTCCAGAACTGTCTTCTCAGTAAGACCAGCCGGCTCCCTGGAGGGGATCCCATCCCGCCTCGCTGTGAAGCCGGGACCCTGGGGACCCAACACACAACAAACCTCAGCCCTTGTCATACTGCCTTCGTCTCCTGGGTAGAAGTGCTGCTGGTGGGGCAGTTGCCTGCTGACACTGTGTGTGTGTGTGTGTGTGTGTGTGTGTGTGTGTGTGTGTGTGTGTGTGTGTGTGTGTGTGTGTGTGTGTGTGTGTGTGTGTGTGTGTGTGTGTGTGTGTGTGTGTCAAGGCTGGTCCAAGCATGACTGGCCAGCCACCAGGCAAGGGACCCCCTGCCATATGGCCAGGGGGTGTCCTACCGCAGTCCCCATCGGGGACGCAACGATGACAGAGCGTGGTGGAGGCTTGGGTTGGGCAGCATGCTATCCACGTGCACGCACGCACGCACGCACACACACACACGCACACACACACACACACAGGGGAGTATTACCAGTTACAAAAATAGAGGTGCTTGCTTACATCTTTTAAACTGACGCTCGCCGGCTATCTCTCTGTTCCAATCACTCAAACAAAACGCACGCACGCATGCAGATACATGTGCATGCACGCACATACCCACACACACACACACACACACACACACACACACACACACACACACACACACACACACACACACACACACACACACACACACACACACACACACACACACACACACACATTATGGAGGGCAGTGATTGAAATTTAGGTTTGCGTCAAACTGTTGGCACTTGAGCTAAATGAAGTGGACAGTTGGCAGTGATTAAATTAACCTCTAGCTCTACCTCTCCTTGACCAATCAAATCATACTGTAAAGGATATGAAAGAAAATCACAAAATGAGACTTCAAAATGCCCAAGGATTCAAAATATTACCTTTCATAACTCTAGGCAAAAGGGCTGGTCACCGTATCGTCATTCAATGTCAGATGAATATATTCGTGGATGTTTCTCAATATGTGGCATTTAATATCCAAACATTAAAAGAAATCTATTATCAATTGCCTTGAAGACTGTTTCATTCGTTTAATAAACTCAATAATATATTAATAAGTAAAAAAAACAGAAGACGATCTTTCAAACATCCCCTAACGTCAACCTGACAAATATATGCAATAACTAAAGCTGTAGCGCGACTAAATGTCTGTCGTAGGGGAAATAAACGATTGAGCCCCATAGCAACGCATGGGAGGGAGACAGGACCACATCACGGACGCACAGGAGGATTTGGCTGAGATGGAAAAACAGAGTCAGAGGCTTGAGAGAGATCTTTGGTGTGCACAAAACGACAAAGAGGTTCCTTGACTGGGAGAGAGAGATGAGCAGGCGTCTGGGTGAGATTCCCTTGACCCGTCGTCTATGGACAAGGTCCTCGGTTAATTAAGTTCCTTGTACATCCCTGTGCTCTGCTTTGTGTTTGCAGTTCTCTTTAGAGATTAACACAGAGGCCTCGACAACCCCAGCGCACCAATTTCATTTCTCACCGCTTTTTTTTTGTCTTCTTTCCTCTTATTTAAAGCTTCATATCATCAATATTACAGAGTTGGGAGAGGCCTTCTGAGTGTGTGTGTGTGTGTGTATGTGTGTGCGTGTATGCATGTGTGCATGCGTGTGTGTGTGTGCATACACGTATGCAAACGCCCTTCCCAGAACGAGGGAATCCTTTTCACCGTGAATAAAGTAACACACGAACGGAAAAAGAGATAAAGAAAGGTAAAGAGAGCGCCAAGTCCTTTGCCGTGTTCAGGGGACATATCTTTGTGTGCGCCTCCCCCACATGTCCATCTCTGCATGCGGGGTCGGGGGGGAGGGGGGTGTGGGGGGGTCACGCCATGACAACACACGGTGGGGTTCTGTTGCAGTTATTCACACCGCTTCTCATCGCTCTTGGCGGCGTCGAACCGTCCTAACGTGACTTTACTCACCTGGACGGGGGGGGGGAGACGTCATCTGGACGTCCCCGTCCCCCCCGGACCGAGAGCCGATCAGCGAGGTGAAGGGCCCGCCAGTCCGGCCGCACAAAGGGGAGACGCACCCCGGTAACGCGATCCACCGGGTGGAAGCGCTTGAGCTCCGAGGGCATACAGTGTGAAGGACTGTACGTCGCATGACACTCTGGAAGATGAATCACTGCCCGGTGTGTGTGTGTGTGTGTGCGTGGCGAATATGTACACATGCAATTCAATTTGCGTTCTCCGTTCTCTCTGCGCACCGATTGGTCACAGATGTTCGGGACGGGGGGGGCGTCTGGAACTTAAACCCGTGTCTGTGCGGCCTAAGGGCGGCAGACAGCCGCACAGGTGCAAACAAAAACTCACCGTATTCACCCAACCCCCTCCCACCCACCCCTCAGCCCCCCGCGATCAGCCCCCCCCCCCTGTCCCACAGAGACAGAGGGAGCCCCCCCACACCTGGACACCTGTGCTGGGGGCTTCGCTGTACTAAGCTGTCAGGAGTCATAGGAGCCGTCACACTGCTGACCCGGGAGCCGAGGGGGGCACACCTGTGCCAGAGGAAGACTTTTTGTCTGTCTCCCCCTCCTCCAACCCCCTCCCATTCCTCCTCGTAAAAAAAAAACCTATCTCACACGAGCTAACAGAGTTACAAGCTCTTTTAATGGCCACTAACTGTCATTCATGTATCTCAGTCTGGAGCCATAAGGAATGGGGCCGTGAGG
>OLKM01000810.1:65022-68773 GCA_900291075.1 Melanogrammus aeglefinus
CTGTCCTGCCCTCGACCTGTGAATCCTGGCACTCGTGGCCCCGCTGCTGGCTAAACAGAGAGCCCCAGGGCGTGCTGGGCCGAGCCGGACCAGGAGAAACAGACACAGAGTCGGCATTACCGGGGCTAATCTCATTAGGGAGGCGGCCATGCCAGGCAGCCAGGGGTCAGCCAGAGTGCCACGTCACTCACCGCACCTTTGGCACGGACGGTGATCCCTGGGCAGGTCTGGGATCAGACCTGCGGCCCGGCCCGGTCAAGGAGAGACGGATGGAGGTGGGAGGCAGGCAGGGCTTGAGGTGGAGGCAGGCAGGGCTGGATAGGGGGTGTGGGGGTGCTGGTGGTGGTAATTCAGATCGGGCGGAATTCAGACGTAGCCCGGAGACGGGGGGGGGGGGGAGATCGCGCGTGCCGCGGGTTCACACAGAGGTGGAGAGACGGAGATAAGCAGGCTATCCTTAAATACATATCAGGGGGGAGAGGAGGAGAGAGCCCGGAGAGCGAGAGGGAGACACAGGTGGATAAGAACAAAGCCAGTTAAATGAGTGTGTAAAGGAAGGTGGATGTTGGCTAAACAGTGCTTTCTCCACAGCTTGGTTTAATGTATTTACCCGGGATTGCGTCAGTGTGCTATATTTAAAAAGGCCTGTCCTCACCAAGGAGGGTCATCCACAGTGCCATGCCTCTCTTACAGGAGGTTGAGCCGAGCTGGCCTTGTGCACTCGCACATGCACGTACACACTATCCGACGAGCGCTAGTTAACTCAAAAGATCCTGCCGGGGTGTGAGAAGCACACACACACACACACACACACACACAGGCAGGCAGGCAGGCACACACCTCCTCGGGAGTGTATAGGAAGCTGACAGAATGTCATGAGAACCTACGCTAACTGTTTCCCGAGGTGCAGACCTTTCCTGCAGCCCTGTTATGTCCTATTCCCTCTCGGCTTGGAGACACCGGAGCAGATATCATGACACTTTTAGCACCCGGAACCCCGCGCCGGGCTGACATTCAGCGACAGTGGCGGTGGCGGGGGAGGACGGGGAGAGAGCATGAGAGAACTTTGGTCCTGTCAGCGCCTGGGCTCCACGGAGCTCCACGACAGGGTCAGACATGTTAGCGAAGGTTACCCGCACAGCATGTCCCACACCGCTGACACCACCCTCCGGGTTGGAGCACAATCACCCCAGCACCGCCACCGCCGCCGCCACCGCCACCACCGTTACACTAGCCAGGAACCACACCACCAATACACTACCCAGGAACCACAGCATTGTTACACTACCCAGGAACCACACCACACCACCATTACACTAGCCAGGAACCACACCACCGTTACACTAGCCAGGAACCACACCAACGCTCGGAGCGGAGTAGAATGTCCACAAATAGGTTGGTGGACACTGGCAAAGACAAAGAACAAAATGGCAAAACGTTGAATAAATTATGTTGAAGATCATTCTAAGATGTTTATAAAAAACAGCACAATTACGGGTTCACTGGTACCTTCCGCGGACAGATGTGTCAATGAGTATTTGGTGCATATATCAATCGTGAAGCACAGGTTTAAAAGTTAATAATATAATACTGATTTTTGCCCAACCCAAAAACTATAAACAACTGCATATAATCGTCCCAGACCCATCGATTTGGGAAACCCTAGGCTAGGTTACAAGCTCAGATGTTTCAGATCCCATTCTCATTAATAGTGACACAGAGAAAATGGCAAAAAGGCAAAAGCCTGAAAGTTGGATTTAATTGAGACATTCTTAGTGGTTTGAAAGAACACAATTTTCAATGGGCACAAATCTGCCATTATTTTTGATCAGATAAAGTCCACATTATAACTTGCATCGCATGTGTACAGCATGAAGGACTTATTGGCGCACCATATACAGCCTCGATTGCAACCTTACTTTTCAAAGGTTTACTTGTTGTTTTGCGTGTTTAGTGGACGATTGCTAGCTAGTGGACCGGACGACGTGTTATATTACTGGATGATTGTTTGGTGGGCTAACCGACTGGTCTGTCCGCCTGGGGGGCTGATGGGGTTGGCTGAACCGACTGGCTGCCTCTCTGGGTGCCGGGGTGTGAGGACGGGCGGTGGGCGTTCCACAGCAGCAGGGAGATCATTGTTGAACTCCAAACGACTCCCCAAGTGTGCTTTGACGTGTTCGGTGTAAAATATGCATAAGAGCATCCGCTGAATAGAGGAGCCCTCCTCCTTAAATAGGCAGAGACGGAGCCGGAGGAGTGGGGTGGAGGAGGGGCGACGGTGGTGGGAGGTGTGAGGGAGGATGGGGGGGGGGGGGGGTTGCTGGAGGGGAAAGGACACGGAGGGAAAAAGGTTGAGAGTTCACGGGTGACTTCAGATGGCCCTGGTGCTGAACTGGGCCCCCGGCCAAAACACAGATTGGGATAAGCCCCTGATGGTTCCACTGTGAAATAGGATCAGAGCGAGAGAGAGAGAGAGAGAGAGAGAGAGAGAGAGAGAGAGAGAGAGAGAGAGAGAGAGAGAGAGAGAGAGAGAGAGAGAGAGAGAGAGAGAGAGGTAATGGGGTAGGGCAGCTAACTGTACAAACAGGCCCTGGTTGGCGCTGAGATTCAAACTTGTTTAACAAGCTGTTGTTGGAATATGCTGCCAGTTTGCGCGTCGGCTGAAATTAAGATGAACAAGATCTGCAATTGAGGAATTTCATCATTGTCGAGTACAAATGCTTATCTGGTGCCCGATTTAGATTTGAATAATGTCCATACCTTGGTGGTATGCCAAGGCCTAAAGTGGATATACAGTCAGGATAAAACAAGGAAAGAGATGGCAGAAGGTGATCAGTCAGCAGAATATGAGCTAAACCTGGAGCGTGGGACACAGCTCTGGTTGGGTGTCCAGCGACACCCAACAGGTGCACCAGGGTCGGTTCTGGTGTTCCTTCCGCTCCATTCCACTATGGGGCCTTAGTGTTAGGTGATCTGTGGCAAACTAAATAAAAAGACCACCCGTCGCCTCTCAGAAGGGGAAGATGAGCGGGAGATGAATCAGTTAGTGACCGGTCGTGGAAGATCAAGATATGCATCACAGCTCAGATTGTGGTATATTTGCAAATGCTGGACAGAAAATGTAGGCGATTTTTAATGCTGAAGATATCTATCATAAAACCATTTATGAAAAAAGATTTAATACACTCACAAGTTATATCATATTTACTTTCAAGGGTTGTCTTGTCATGTAAATGTTTTTAGGACAATCATGTAAACATTTTTCATTTTTTGTGTGTGCGCTTCCAGTGTTGCTAAGAGTCATTGTGAGTGTTTATGTGTCTGTGTGTATTCTTCAGACAGGCTGTGAGACGAGGCTGATGAAGATGTCAGACTTGGCGAGGGCAGGGATGGAATGTTGAGAAGGGGCAAGGCGCATAGAGCAGACAGATGAGAGGAAGTTGTCTGCACAAACACACACACACACGCGCACACACCTATTGACTCCAACAGATTCAGAAACACACACGCTTACATACCTCAGTGGACAGAGAAACACTCCAATACACACACAAACACACACACACACACACACACACACACACACACACACACACACATACACAACACACACACACACACACACACACACACACACCTTTGCAGTTAAACAGACACATACACACACGCACACAAACCAACAGCATAGACACAGAAACTCCAGAGGACACACGCACACCCGCACGCACACACAAACACACACACACACACA
>OLKM01000810.1:83919-88919 GCA_900291075.1 Melanogrammus aeglefinus
CACACACACACACAACACACACACACACA
Organism: Melanogrammus aeglefinus; assembly: GCA_900291075.1. Taxonomy (NCBI): domain Eukaryota; kingdom Metazoa; phylum Chordata; class Actinopteri; order Gadiformes; family Gadidae; genus Melanogrammus; species Melanogrammus aeglefinus. Next base: position 83,949 of record OLKM01000810.1, read on the forward strand.
CACACACACACAAACCAAACACACACACACACACAGATGTGGGGAAGTTTTACACACACACACACACACACACACACACACACACACACACACACACACACACACACACACACACACACACACACAAACAAACACACACACACACACAGATGTGGGGAGTTTTTCCAAGAGGACATTGGTTCCGTTCTCTCCGAGTGTTCCTGAGCCTGCGTTCAGCGTGCTGTTGACTGATTATACTCTGCCAGGGTGCCAGACTGCTACCAGCGCCAGGGCTCTGACCTTCTCAAGGAAGAAGCAAAAGAGGCCTTTTGGAGAGGAGCGGAAGGAGGAGGACGAGGGCAGTGTGAAGGAAGATCAAGATTGGAGCAAAACCAAAACAAAATAACGATATAAAGGAGGAGAGTCCGGGATTTATTACATTGAAAACAAGGAGCGGGAATGTGATCGCAACCTGCCTCCCATCCTCTCTCTACTTTCTTTCATTTCACCCTCTGCCTTTATTTATTTCATTTCACTGCTCATTTTATTTCTAGTCCCCCTGCACCACGGGCAGGGAGGTAGACCAGAAACTCACATATGGGGTAGGACAACCCAAAATGGAGACTCTCTCCCTCTCTCTTCATCTCTCTCTTCCGCTCTCTCTCTCACACACACAAACACATTCTCTCTTGCTCACACAAATACAGAAACATGCACACACACCTCTGACTGTGCCACATGAGGAGACAGGAAATGAGTAAGGGGAAGTGAGTGATGGTGTGAGAGAGGGAAGGAGTGAAAACGAGAGGAGAGAGATAACGATGGGGAGTGTGAGGAATAGAGTGAGAGAGAGAGAGAGAGAGAGAGAGAGAGAGAGGAGAGAGATAACGATGGGGAGTGTGAGGAATAGAGTGAGAGAGAGAGAGAGAGAGAGAGAGAGAGAGAGAGAGAGAGAGAGAGAGAGAGAGAGAGAGAGAGAGAGAGAGAGAGAGAGAGAGAGAGAGACAGAGAGAGAGAGAGAGAGAGAGAGACACACACACATAAGTGATAGTGAGAGAAAACATGCTAGTTGCACTGGCACCCATACACTTAACTGCCTACGTAGCTACACACATACACACGCACATGAACACACACACAGGCTGGCACTTTTAACTTCCATATTAGAAAACAATCGATATATAAGAAGCCCTCAGACAGCTTAATGTGTGTGTGTGTGTGTGTCTGTGTGAGTTTGTGTGTGAGTTTGTGTGTGTGTGTGTGTGTGTGTGTGTGTGTGTGTGTGTGTGTGTGTGTGTGTGTGTGTGTGTGTGTGTGTGTGTGTGTGTGTGTGTGTGTGTGTGTGTGTGTGTTTAGAAGGGGGAAAGAGAGCCAGAGAGTGCGAGAGAGGCTACCATCTACAGCAGCACAGTAGCCTCAGGGCAGCCACAGTGGTATTCCTTACTACACTTAACCTCCCATCTCAGATACTGCGTCTGTGCTGACTATATTGTGTGTGTGTGTGTGTGTGTGTGTGTGTGTGTGTGTGTGTGTGTGTGTGTGTGTGTGTGGTGTGTGTGTGTGTGTGTGTGTGTGTGTGTGTGTGTGTGTGTGTGTGTGTGTCTGCAATCAAAAAAAAAGAAATGGCTGCATGCATGACAACAAGACATTGGTAGTCAGCTTTCAGAGGCACTTTGTGAACAACGCCCGGCTTAAAGAAGAAGCTAGGCTCCGCCCCCCCCCCCCCCCCCCCCCCCCCACAGACACACACACACCACACACACATCTCCAAATACAAACACACACACATACTCCTGCCATAGCAACACACATAATAACACCAGCATTTCGGAAAGGCTTTGTTTGTGTGTGTGTTTGCGTGCGTTTTTGTGTGCTGTGTGTGTGTGTGCAGTGTATTTGTGTGACTTGTGTGTGTGGCTTTGTTTGTGTGTGTGTGTGGTGTGTGCGGTGTGTGTGTGTGTATGCGTGGCTGTGTTTGTGTGTGTGCGGTGTGTGTTTGTGTGTGTGTGTGTGGCTGTGTTTGCACCGGGTCACGGTGCCGCCCGTCAGCAAGGCCCCTTCAACCCCCGTCACCTCCGCCACTCTATCCGGCAACAATGGCCGCCACCCGCGAGGCTGCCAGGGGACAGAGACGGCCGGCCGACCTCTGACCCCGGGCTCCCGTCACCAGAGAAAAAAAGAAAGGAAAAAAAGACCAAGAGACAAGCTGAGCTGGCAGCTCGCACCAACAGGCCAGTGACTCACACCTTTTCACCCTCTGATGCTATAAAGTAGCTCGGCGCCAACAGTGCCAAAGTGTCCATTGAGGCGCCCATACAAAAGGTGGAGCCCTGACCAACGAGGGCAGTGTCGACACAAAGTCAGGGCTGAGGAAATAAAGTTTCACACTGACGACAAGCTAAAAAAAAACCTCAGAGCAGTATTACCCAACACGCCCAGCCGGTCAGCCTCGGAAGAGAACACAAGGCGAGCAGAGGATTTTTTTTGAGGAGGACTTTGCACGCAGGTGTCGCACGGAAGGGAGAGCTGACATTTGGAGGAGCTGATTCAGTGCTGTGATGCTGAGGCCAGACACCCACCCCCAGCTCCCTGTGCAACATGGTGGGGCAGAAGGGGAGAGGGATTCACAGACATGTGGAGCATGTGTCTGATGACCTAAACGTTCAGCATGATGATGTCAGCACCAGAGGCCAGAGAGAGAGAGAGGGGGGGGGGGGGGGGGGGTGGGGTGACTTTATATGTGTGTGTGTGACTGTTTCTATGCGTGTGTGTGTGCGTCTGTGTGTGAAGGTGTGTGTGCGTGTGCATGTGTGTGTGTACGTGTATGTATTAAGATGCCAAATGCAAATCTTCATTTAGTTTCTGTGCTCACACCCACAACAACACATAAAGTGCCTCACTGCGCATGTCGGCCCCTAAAAACAAAAACAGTCACCATCCTTATCACAGCGGCGGAACGCAGCATTCCTCGCTCTAATCCCACATTAAGAACACATCCTCACGGGGCCGGGGCAGCCAGGTGGTTGGCCGGCCACAGAAACGGCACGGGGACGGCCAGCTAAGTGCAGCAGGACAGGACTAACACGTGGACAGGACAGGGCGGCTCGGATACTAACGTGTGTGTTTGCTTGCATGTCCGTACGAACATGTTTGTGCTTGCAAACAATGCAAAGGTAGAGTAAGCAACTCGGGCCAGGACAACAAAACAGAGCCGGGTTCGTTCCACACGTGTCCGCCGCGCGTTTCCACTGCAGGGCTCACACACTCGGTCAACGCAATCCCGTGATCCCACAGGTCAGTCGTCTGTGGTACTGAGCTAAGCACTCCCTCCGACTCCCTACATTCCCGTGATGTCGCCCAGCCATACGCGGCCAACAAAGACGAGGCATCAGGAGAAGACCTTTGTCGTGGACGTGAGCCGACGAGAGGGTTGTGTAGTGAGATGAGCGCTGCTGTACCTGCAGAGAAGCGCGGGCAGTCGGGCAGCATGGCGTCCACGGGGGCGTCCAGGGGCAGAGGGCTGGACACCCAGTTACGGCAGCGCTGTGTGGGAGAGGAGAGAGAGAAGGCCTGGGGTGAGAGGGTGGATGAGGAGGGCCACTCGGAAACCTCAGCATAGAGGAGCAATAGAGGAGCAACAGCTTGTTATAGGAAGGGTCTGTGTACAGGACTCTGGAGAACCAGCCTCAGATGAGTGTTTAAGTGCACGTTGTTTTTGTTGAAAAGATTTCATTTAGAAACAAAAGGTGTGTGTGTGTGCGTGCGTGTTTGTGTGTGTGTATGTGTGTGTGTGCACAGATTCACTCACAGCATGTGGTCCATATTTATATATGTCCACATGGCTGCACAAAATGCACAAACGCACACACACACACACCTTTTGTTTCTAAATGAAATCTTTTCATCCCGGCGTTTTATATTCATAACATTTGAACTCACTAAGTGGAAAGAGAGCAACAGAGAGGAGAGGCGGTGACTCGGTGAGTGACGTGAGAGAGAAAGAACAAGAGTCAAGCTGGAGACGATGGGCTGGTCACAGAGAACCCGAGGACCTTCTGTGAAGGTGTGGGACTGTGTGTGTTTTCTACGTATGTTTAGATGTATGCATGTATGTATGTGTGTGTGCGTGTGTGCGTGTGTGTGTGTGTGTGTGTGTGCGTGTGTGTTTGCGTGCGATAGAGCGAGATAGAGACAGGAACAAGCAATTAAAAGCCCGGTGACATGTTGCCCAGACAGCTCAGGGGTTTGTTTGTGGTGGAGGAGGAGGAGGAGGAGGAGGAGGAGCGGGAGGGTGGAGGAGGCGAGGAGGAGGAGGAGGAGGGAGGAGGAGGAGGAGGAGCGCCATGGTGGATCAGTGGGTGCCTCACTGGGAGAGGGAAGGAAAGAAGAGGCAGGGGAGGGTTTGTGGGTGGGAAGCAGGGTGGGAAGCGGGGTTGGGTGGGGGGGAGGTGGGGGGGGGGGGGGCTTGGTGGGGGTCTGCCCAGCTTGCTGACCCATAACCCCCTTTGCAAACACCCCCATGGCCCTCTTCTCCACCGCTCCCCCCCCTCTCCCCAGCTACTCAGCGGCCCGTCCCTGGTGTTTGACAGCTCTACTGTCAGAGGGAGGGGAGGGGGGGAAAGGACACGGAGACCTCTTTATCTAACGCCGTCCCCACCGCCCCAGCCCTTGTTGTGTTCTTAACTCCAGCCTGGGTTGAAAGGCTTTCATATACCGGGGCCGGGCTGGGCTCTTCCTTTCTTCGTTCCTATTGGATGTTTCCCTGACACACTCTGACAGCATGGTAAAGTGTGTTTTCCCTCTTCCGAACCGTTTGACCAACGCAACTCGGCTTGGTATGCCGTGGCATGTAAGGACAGAGCATAAACACTGGGGGTGGAGAGGGGGGCTGGGAGAGAGGGGGGGGAGGGGGGGGAGGGAGAGGAGAGAGAGAGAGAGAGAGAGAGAGAGAGAGAGAGAGAGAGAGAGAGAGAGAGAGAGAGAGAGAGAGAG